>JAQFZY010000458.1:0-27412 GCA_034696285.1 Hypogastrura burkilli | reverse complement strand
CGCGGAATCAGCAACTACATTTTCTAAACATTTCTAGCGTACGCGTGCCATTAGCGATTTACTTATTGAATTGAAATATTGTGCCAAGCGTACGCTAGAAATGTTTAGAAAATACTTATGGCACATCAGAAGCAGAGTTTTAATAATCTCAACAATAGCTTCGCGTTCTACGGTATTACTACAATACGTTATCTACATTAAAATCTACGTAAAGGTTAAATTACCGGCTTGAAGTTTGCAGTGCAGTCTTTGATAGGTAAATAAATAGAATGTAATACTTATAAGTAATATGAGATGAGATGCAAGGATGAAACCATAATACATACAGTAAGTGTTGAGATAAATGACTTGACTCCCAGCAGTTCCCCATAAGAAGGTCGTGTCATATATCATTTACAAGCCGTAAGCCGTTACACGCCGGCAGGGCCTGAGATTCCGTTCCCAACCACACTTTTGCTATTTCTCCGGTCAGAGGTCAGGAGCCTTGGACCCGCAATCATAAGAATTGAGGCTCCGAGAGGGGCCGTTATAAGAATAGCTAACACTGCGAGCGTCAGAACTTGGAGCCCCAGTGCCTCTGCCTCAGGTCCAGCCCCGATCTTACGGGCAACGTCAAGTGCAATTGGTCCAACAGCAGCCTAAAAGTCAACAACACATCTGTATTATGTAAATTCCACCTTCAAAGACTTTAGTCCAAAACAGAATGTCGCAATGAACCAATCTAGATGCTAACCAAACAATATGACACAGGTCGTTTATGAACTATGAATGAATGTATGAATCGGGTATGAATTCCGTATACACAGGCTAAACCTTTGTGTCCAACATCTATATTTGCTAATTTTCATCATTTGTATTGGGCTAAAGTCGATATGTTTTGGGCAGCACTGATACTAAGTCATCAGTACTTACCTGAACCGTTGCCTTTGGGACCCAAGCTATGGCAACAAATATCTTCTCGTTAATAGAGAGCGGAGTGCCGGAAACAGCGAGATAGGATGCGGCGAGTCGAACCTATGCAAATAGCACCATAAGATTTGCATTATACAATTTGCAAAAATTAAGCCCTTAAATTAAGTTGCGACTTACAGCAAGCCCAATGAGGAGACAGAAAATCCCGAGGCCAACTATTTTGGAGTCAATTGAATTCAAGTCCAGCTCACAGCCAATGAGACCGAAGAGCAGGGGCTGGAAGAAGAACCAGAGGACTGAGAACGTGTAGTCCAAGCTTTCCTAAAAATAAACAAAAATAAATACGAAAATATTAGGTTTTTAAAAACAGCGGCTTATTATCATAAAGTAACTGAAGCCCATTACCTTATCCTCAAAGAGCCCCTTTTCCCTCCACACAACTGCAGCCAGGAAGCTTGATCCGAGACATCCAAGGCATCCTGCTCCCGGGTACTCCGCATATTGGAATCCGAAGACAGAGAGGATCCCTCCAGAGAGCAAAAAGAAGGCCCGGATGAGATTCGTGCTGTCGGTGTTCTGGAATTAAATCGAGGTCATATGGTTTGCCCCTTATAGTTCACGAGGATTCCACGTTTATATATGTATATTGCAAGCACCTTCTCATTCTTTACATTGAGAACCAATCCCATGATGAGGCCCCACGTGATGGCAAACAGGAGCCCAAATATGACTTCCAGTGGTCCCTGAATAAGGGATTGGGTCCAGTGCTCCTGGCGTGAGAGGGCGAAGGTTAGGCTGAACCCGAAACAGGAAATTGCTAAAATGTCGTCCAGACTCGCAGCCGCAATAACGATGGTCGGGATCCCTTTGGCAAGCCCATAGCCCCGCTCACTGAGGCTCAGGAGGCACGGGACCACGACGGCAGGGGAAACGGCTGCCAATACGAACCTGAATACAAGTATTTTAGGAAATATGAAAATCATGACTTACTTACTTACATGACATGACAAATTAGTACTTAGTACTGCCCAAAAATATATACTCTAACCCAAAACCAGATTTCAAAAAAGAAAAAAATGAAGAAAAGAACAAAATGTTGATGCGGTCAGTAATTGTTTAGTGGATTTATAAGGAATCTCAAACCGGATACATATCCCATTACTTCCATATTTTGTTTGTGTTAAATCTAGCCTATTTTGGCAGCATTAAATACAAAGCCTTATGAATTTGCACTTACCCAAGGAGGAATCCCCACGCTAAGGGGAGGCCTAGGATGAAATATGTGACGAAAGCTATTGTAAACGCTTCGGCGAGACATGGGATAAACGCAAGGCGGAGGACAACCCCCTTGAGCCGAATTAGAGCCGCAGGATCTAAGCCTAGCCCGGCTCGAGTGAGAATTACGATGAGAGCAATTTGTCTACAAAATTAAACTTAAAATAAGTTTGGCAATTTCGGCACGGTGAATGGTAAAAAGGAATATAAACGATAAGCGAACCTTAAGGGTGATGAGATTGCGGGAGTTAAGTCTTTGCCTAAATCAATGAAGGGGACGTTTCGAAGCATGATCCCAACTGCTAGCATACCGAGGAGCGGAGGAAGCCGCAGCTTCTCAACCGCGAAGCCTGTAAAAGAGGAATTATGTAAGGTTTTGAATTTTATATTTTACTACATAATAATACTATTTGGCTTGTATTAACTGCTGCACAACAATACAGTCTTTAGCACAAAAGAGCAGGTATACAAATGAGCAAATCCACACGTTAGCCAAACAATATGACTCATGTCGGGTATGGAACATAAATATGGTATGAATCCCGTATAAACTGACTTAAAAATTTTGTTCAACTTTACATATTTGCTCCTTTGCGCAATTTGTGGGAGGTTCAAGTCTATATATTTTTGGGACGCGCTAGCATTAAGTCTTTGAAAACGCGGCTTATTACCTAATCCGAGCCCACAGAACTCTAGAATAATTAGCGGGAAGAGCCCGCCGCCGGGCAGAGCTGACGGCCCCACAATAAGCGCTGCCGAGATCCAGCACAAAATCGGTATCAGAATATAAATGACGGTTCGAAAGAGGAAGGAGTTTGGGGTCCATGTAATAAGATCTTCTCGGATTTTAGTCAAACTGCAAGCTTTGTACGGTCGGCTCTGGCCCGTTAGCACGTCCTCTAGCTCTGGAAGGCTACGATTTGGAGGGAGCGTTTTTGGCACTTCCTCTGTCGCCAACCGCTCAATCTCTTGTAAACCCGGGATCTCATAGTCGTCCAGCGTCGATATACTGTTCATAATGGAAAATACGCTTCAGGAATTCGTAGCATTACGAGATACTACATAGTATTCAGAAACATTTCGTTACTTGTTCAGAGCGTCGTGATTGAAGTCTTGGTCAAAGAGAGGGCGGGAATGGGGCTCAGCGGCGAATCTGTCAACGTCGCCGTGGTCGCCTTCATCAGGCATAGCTCACCCTTATGCTTATAAGTTCACTCTGCCAACGAATCAAAAACCTAAAAACTGCCAAATGCCATGTCACACCTTTGAATATCAACAGGCTTCGTACCTAAATCCATAACTTGATTAACGATATTAAACTTACTTGACACTTCGGATTGTGATTAATCTTAATGATACTACCACAACGACCCGCCACCACTTCATACTCCATAATATTTTTATGACACGGAAAAGCTAAAACAGCTCTGATGAACCCAGGTAATACTTCTGGCAATTAGAATGGAATTAAATGGAATGTGAGCAATATAATATATAACTACACATTGTAATCCCGTGTTGAGTGGGAATAATTAATAGCAGCTAGTAAAAGGCGATTAATATAAGGATATGGGATAAAATGGAGAATTCGATCACTGGATTTTTAAATACCTCTGGGATCCCCATTCAGAACGTAACCATATGATATGACAACCCGAGCAGACAAGAGAACCAAGAAGGGTCGGGCTTTTGAACCAAGAGGATCTATGTATTTGGAACCGAGAGAGTCAGATGGCTCCGTCTGCTGCTCGAATTCTCGTGGAGAAAGTGCATGCTAAAGAGAAAGCATGCCACCACTATTACTATTATTGTATTGTATTACCTTTTACCTTGATTGTATTACTGATTACCACCCATACAGCCCGTATTTAATATCGGGTATGAATTGGGATGAATCCCGCATTAAGTGACTAACAAATCGTCCTGCATATACGCAAAAATGAACGAGTTTTTGTCGATCGTTAAAAGTTGTGTGGTGAGTCTAACCTAACTTCTGTAATCTGAAACAATATCCACCCAATATTGTTGTTGGAGCTCATTGTTTCAATTCTGCTGAATTTTCGGTTTAAATAATGGTTTGAGGAAAAAATTTGGTATATTTTCGATTTGCAGCAAGGGTTAGAAAATATCCGATTTTTATATTTTTAAAAAACTCGGATTTATTTTATTTAAATAAATATAAAAAAAAGACTTACCTTAAATACCACCTCCAGTATCGCGTGTACAAAATGTACAATTAACTCTATTAGTTACGTAAATGTAAAGTTCAGCAGTAGTCCAAGCTTTCTACGCGAAGCGCCGATACTTAGATTTCTTATAAATATGGTTCAACAAATACGATACGTTGTAAATATTAATAGTATTTTATCTTTTCTATTTCAAATTTTAAATTCGGAAATAGCCCTCCCTCTCAATTTGTCTCATTCCAGGTTTAAAATTCTGTACAATAAATACATAATTATGTACAACTCAAAGTATGGAGATATAAGAATAGGGATACTAGATGTTAAGCAATCAATATTACTCAGGTCGGGTATGGATATGGATTATGAAAGCATAAACGGACTACCAATTCCGTGTCCAACATCTATATCTGTATTTGATGATTTGCACTTTTTTGTGACAGTAAAGTCTATAGGTATTCTTTTTGTCAGCGCTAATTCTACGTCGGTTTAAAAGGCTTAGGAAATGCTTCTCCTTCTGGCACTGTCTTCACGTTCATTAATTTCCTATACTTTTGCAGGCAGGTGGATCTATTTAGTTCATTAATTTACACGAGCAGGATTACAAAATTTGGAACTTCATAAAATATTTCAGGCGGAATGACGAATGATCCCGCCCTACAATGGTCTATGTACATTCAAGAGCCTTATACTTCGGATTAAAATGATATCCTTCCAGCTCCTTCAGAGTGCTAAATTATTGTAAAAATATTTAGTTAGGGGACCGAGGCCCACGCCGTGGACCTTTATTAATGGAGCCCTGGAGTTAGGGGTCCCGGCCGGATTAGTTTCTTCCAAATATTTGCAGACAAGGCGTGAGAACCCATGACGGCCGTCTTAGCCTCTCTCTGTAAAGGAGAAGCTGGAGAAAAGTGCCAGGATCCCCTCACGCCCACTAAAATTAGCTAAACAAACGTAACCAGCTTCTACGGTTCTATGTGAACTAGACAGGCCTCACTGGCTCTCCAAATCCGGAACAAAGACAGAGACATTCATAATGTTATCCCTATTTCGCACTATTGTAGACTCCGTTTGAGGATTTTCTCTCAAAGGGCGCGCTTACAGGTACATAGTACGTAGGTACAGACAGGATTCCTTCTTTATGGATTTACAATGCTGACGCGAACTAAATTCTATGTCGTATAGGTATAAGATATGATTAAAGTTCCCGCCGTATTATTCTGTCTATGCCGGGCCGGGTATTTTATAGATGATCCGGGTTTTGTCCAACTCTGGGCTTTACTACTGTGCACTGTTCATATGTTGCAGATTGTTTGGGAAATTTGACAGTAGGTTAGGTCTGCCTACTGACTGGTCCGTCTGAGGACTTGGATCAATACATTTCATATTTAAATAAATTATTACACTTCTTGCTAAAGGTTCGCACTAAATCGAAAGGTTACGCTTCTTCCAATGCTGCAATTCACTATACGATGAGGTGCGTAGAAATTACCTCAAAACCGATATTCAAATATTTATGCGAGGAATCAAATGAGAACAGGCATAATTAATTTCGATTTTTAAGTAATTTTTCCGCATCATATTGAAAACTTGAAACCAAATTGCAACATTGGAAAACGCTTAAAATTCTGGTTTGGAGCCAATATTAGTAAGAACTAGAAAAAGTGATATAGTTATGAAATACGTAAATTTAATTCAACTTCCCAATCAGACGAGTCCCTATGCATACTGTCCAATTTCCTAAACAATCTGCAACACATACGTCTGCGGCCTCCTATTGAAATCTCGTTACGTATTCCTCGCCACACGCCCGAATAATCGTCTCGGCGGCCCTCATTTGGATCCCTAAAAAAGGACCTCTTCCTTCCGTATTAGCCTCGTATAGTATAAGTAAACTTAGTATTAGGCTCCAAAAGTAGACCTATAAAATAAAAATGAAAAGTTTCATAGTTTATTTGCAAGCTCTGACTTGGGATTCGCACGATAGGCCATGGGCCAGGGCCAAGGGGGAAAGTCTGGCCTATATTAGGCCCATTGTACTGTAAATTGGGTTTTAGTAGCCAGTGCTTAAATTCAAATAAAGGTCTGCGGGGCGTATTAGAGCCCAAGAGTAGTAAGTGGCTATGGGCTGGGAATATTGAATTGATCTGAGGGGGCTCATGTACAGTAGTTACAAATGAGAGTATTATTCATGTATTAGGGATGCTACCATGGAGTCCGCCGCAGTCCATAGGGATAGGGCTTATAGGCGGATCCCGTACGGGATTCAGAGAATTCCGTAATTCTACCCGCGTCCTAAGTAGTTCTTGTTCCTCGTCTCCAGCAACACATGATATGCATGTTTATTTTGGGATCCGCATATTCTTCTTGTATTAGCCGAGGCATAATAAGCCCAGGTGACATATAAGATTTCCCTGGACTTGACTTGACTCCAATATTAGGATTAGGGAGTTTCAGATTTTTGGATTTCTTTTCAAAGTTGGAATATCAAGTAGAGGATTATGACTAACATAAAAAGTTGATATACTGCAAAATTTGGTGGTTTTCTACAAACCATAATTCATAACTACCGTGTGACGGGTGACGGGTGAGACTAAATATTTTGCTGCCGAATAAAAAATATATTCCAAGTTAAAAGGACGCATGTTGAAATACCTCTTTAGTTGGCTGTTGTCTGGTCTGCATATCGTCTATATCACGATCCAACTATCATTTACCACCGCATAGTGCTGTATATCTCATATTTAAAATTTCATAAAAATTTCTTTGATTAAGGTTAGACCAGGCTACTTTGGCTTAGTTTAGGTTTCAGAAAATTGAAAAATAGAAATCTTGTGCATTAAATTTTCTGATTTCCTTAGAGAGCTCGTTTTGGAGACATAATTTAATTTTAATTTTTTATATTTTTTTCTCTTACTTTTTGTTTCAATTTAAGCATGATCGTTCTAATGTACTTAGACTGTATTTAGATCAACGGTGTCTTGCGGACACAGGACTGGACACACTCCCAAATGGTTGAGAACCGATTGGCGTTCCCGCCGCACCCATTATAGATGAACTGGACACATTGGTTGAGGGCCGAGTCGTAGTAGAACTGTTCCAGGTAGGAGCCGAGTCGGATCCCGCCACAAATTATCCCGCTGTCCCGTTGGAGCTTAGCAAAGAATAATGCTAATATTGTAGCTTTGTATTTAATATTGCCATTAAAAATGTAGACGTTAGCCGAAAATAAATTATGAAAACGAACAAGATTAATTACTCGTTAAACAATACGACTCTGGTCGGGTATGGAATATGAGTCGGTATAGAACAAAACATTTATGCCCATCATTCATTTCGTTCATTTACATACTTTTTTGGGCTAAGCTTTACATTTTTGGCAGTATAAATATTAAGTCCAATATTAATACAGTAGGCAAATAGAATACGTATGTATTTGTACATACTTCACAGAATGGGAGCGGAAAGCGGCGACGGAGGTTGTTCGCAGCAGAGGCTGCAGGCGGCGTCCACTCAAAGTCTGACAACATCTTGAAGTTAATGTCATTCGGAACCCGCCGGGCTCCGCGCTTGCTAATGCAGAGGGACTCACAGTCCGCCTGGTTCTCAAAGCCCTTCAAAGCTCCGTCCTTGCAGCCTTCGTGTGGGACGCAGGCCTGGTTCTCAGCGTAGAAGTACGTCTGTCGCAGGGCACAGGTCAACGGTTTAACCGGGCGCTGGGAACAGGGGTCAACCTCATTTCCAACTGAAATGTTGCAAGGAAATAAAGTCTTGGAAGTACTAGAGTCCTAACTGACACTCGTCACACATTGTTTCGGTGTCCGATAAATTGACGCAAATACGAAGACAAATATAATACAGACATGCAAACTTTTTATATGTAGTAATAACAAGGACTGACATCCGCTAAACAAAATGCGTATG
This sequence comes from Hypogastrura burkilli, assembly GCA_034696285.1. Classification (NCBI taxonomy): domain Eukaryota; kingdom Metazoa; phylum Arthropoda; class Collembola; order Poduromorpha; family Hypogastruridae; genus Hypogastrura; species Hypogastrura burkilli. The sequence goes on along the minus strand of JAQFZY010000458.1, from coordinate 19,118 downwards.
TGCTCTCGGTGACAAAAAGTAAATAACCTGTTAACCCTATTTTCAAGTCCGAGGCCTCTTTACCTGAACAGACTTGAATTTATCCTGAGGCCTCGGACTAGAAAATAGGGCTTACAGGTTATTCACTTTTTGTCACCGAGAGTATGTATGTTTTGTATCTTTACGGCCATTACTTAAAGCCATTCCATGCACGACGTCGTTCTAAAAATCGAATTGATACGTAGATAGGACATATTTAGAAGATCGATAATTGTAAAGATTCTAAACCGGATTGGAATTAGTAGTTGACATAAGGTATTGAAAATTAAAAGGTTCACGGATTTCTATGTAGCTATATCGTTGTCATTGATGAAAACGAGTACGCAATTGCAATGTCCTGTTTCTGTTATAACTACTGTATTTTAGATTATTGTTTAACGATCGTATTTTACGTACTTGAGACTCCAGTAAAGAATTTAAGCAAATTATTTCAAATTAATTAATTAATTAATTAATAAATATTAATTATTAAATAAAATATGTATATCAAGACCAAATGTGGCCATAGTTGTACTCGAGCCACTTGAACATGTAACTATTATACGATGTATACAACAATATAGACCAGAATGTCAAACTGTTATAAACTGACTCAGTGGCAACAGTTGCATTAAAATTAAAATCATGAACTTTGTACGGCGTATTCCTATTCACATATCTTCATTTACATTATTACCAAAACCTACCTGCTCCTCGTGGCTGTCCGGCTACCAAAGTATTCCCCATAATCTGGATGTAAATTATGCAGAGAGCTCCAAATACCTTGTACCTATTCATGATTAACTGAAGGGAAGCGTGCACTCGGATACTAGGACTGAATCAGAGCCCAGACGCCATAAAACGATGCCTACTATTTCTTTAATGCAAGAGATTGTAAGCAACTTCTTGAACAATTCAGTTCCCTGAAGCTGAAGCCTGTACCCGGAAATGCAAATTACTAAATATTTGTATTGTCTTTCATAGAGCATAGCCCGCATCCCGCATGCATATGTATATACAGTGAGTTTTTTAAAGTGGAACGGTCCGCCGGATGTAATTTCATCAGTCCACATAACCTCGCACTAAATCAGGTTCAGACACGTTTCGGGTAGCTCGACTCCTTTCCTTAATGATTTGCTTACTCCCCCTCCTGATTTAGCACGAGGTTATGTGGACTGATAAAATTAAATCCGGCGGACCGTCCCACTTTAAAAAAACTCACTGTCTAGTAAGAAAAAGGTCCTTGTCTCGCATAGATCAATAACAATAATAATTGCAGGTAAATTCATAACAACATAATAATGTGTGTGTACGTGTGCAGTACTACTAGGCACCGATGTATAAATACGTACTACATGTACTTGATGTAGAGTTTAGAGTTCTAATTAATGTGGTCCGTCAAACTAAACTGGCAATGGCAACTGCGTAGTGAATCGGAGAAGAGATAAATGGAACAATGTCAGTCAAAGTCAAGAGACTACCTCACATTTTCAATACCTTATTTGCATAAAGGCATAAATACATTAGACGCAAGACCGTACACAGGCGCATTTGTTGTCCCTCCTGCCCTGGCTTGACCAAGTCATAGTCATGTGCCTTTGGTTTACGATTTACGACTGTCGCATGTCGATTGTTGCGTAGGACGCTATCTCCGTACTTTCTAGAATCCTCGAATATTATTCATTCCTCTCTTGACCCGCACAGTGGACGCTACGCTACTGGACTGGAACGCTACGCTACTGGACTGGAACGCTACGCTACTGGACTGGAACGCTACGCTTCCTCTAAATATTCTTACTCTTGACTTGGGATTTGGATTGCAGGAAGCTAACAGATGTAAGTTCAATCTATCGAGTATCGTCAATCTTCCTGGAGTGAGGCGGACTAACAGAGTTTACGCGATTTTGAAAAAAATATAAATAGAAGGGTATTTTAGTTTTGGTGTTTGTTGGTTCCAGATTCTTTATCAACGCCCTGCGGCCCTGCTATTCGTCAAAATCAAAATGGCTTCCTTGAAGAGATTCTCAGAATTGTTGTTGGTTTCCATGCTTCTGTTGAATATTTCTACGCTTACTACAGCGGGACCGATTACCGTTGGAATATGTTACGGAATTTGCGCTACTGGATGGGTAGCATGTTATGCTGCTGCCGGCTTAGTAGCAGGTTAGTACATATTTTGACATTAAGTTATTTTTGCTTTTTATACAACCTTTAAGTCTATGGAATATGGAAGTATGGAAATTAAGATTAGTTGTTAGTAGTAGCGATGGTAGCGTAGTAGGTAGTAGTTAGTAGTTAGTAGTATTTGGAGAGGCTCACCAGGAGTTGACTAAGATCCTAAGAGTCATAGGCCTGGTATACTTTATACCTGCTATGTATATGACAGACTAGCACCCATAGTTAAGCTCAGGAGCGGGTCCAGTGTCCAGTGTCAATGCAGGGAATGAATGGGAACGCATGCAAACATCTTTTTCCTTTAGTAGAATTTAAATACTTACCTATGTATACTACTCTGCATTCTGCTAATTGTTTTCCAGGGACCGTTACAGCCGGAGTTGGTATCCCTGTTGCGGCTCTTGCCTGTAAGTAAATGAGGACTTGTCAAGTCTAACTAGTTGCGTATCGGAAATTGAAACCTTTTACGCGTTTTTTAAAGTAAAAGTTCATATCAATATACGTAAGTACTTCATTTGTTTATACTAGGTAATGCGGCTCAAGGAGCGTGTTACGCTGCATGTACTGTAGCTATTGTTGCCCCGACCCCATGAACATCGGACGACGGACGAGGTTATTTATATGGATATTTTCAAGCAGCATTTTCAGTATCATTTGGTTTCTGGGCGTTAACATTTACCAGTTAGCTTTAGGATTTGGGATGTGGATGACTTTCAGTATTTTGTGTATGAACGAGGTAAGTAGTCCTATAATTATGTAGGAACACTTGTTTTTTCGCGTAGTAAGAAGTAAGTCCCATTTGTATTTATGGATTGTGTACTTCATGTTCGAATGAAGTCGTGTTTTCAGATATATAGATTTTGTACTTCGTATACGCTTTAAGTCGGATGTGCAGTTATGGATTTTCCATTGGATTTTCTAACTATTACTTCGTTTAGGTATGAATGTTTCAACTTATGGATATTGTTCTTTCGTGTATGAATACGGTAGTATACATGGTTAATATATGAGTGAGTAGTGAGTGCTCATTTATATTGTTACTTGTATGAATGATATAGTGCGCAGTGCGCAAGAATTTGTTACTTCGTGTATCGTGTATGATTGAGTTACTACCGCCCGTGAATTTTGTTATTTCGTGTATGACTGAGGTATGTATGAATTCGTTCGTTCATGTATGAACACTACTACTGATACTGATTGAGTGTCATGTACTTAACATTAAAATGAAGTGTACTCCTAGTTCAACTCAAACTTTTTGCTTAACACTCATTATTTAAATAAAGTGATCAGAAGCTATTACTTTTGTTCGATTTGCTGTTGGTTAGTTCCATGATCCGATTGTTGTTGCTTTTATACTAAGAACTACACGTGGTTTCCATAGTCAAAACTCAGTTTTTCCCACTTCATAAGCCCGTCCCTGGAAAACTTAGCCATGCCTGACAAATCCGCCTTAATTATTCCTGCACTAAGGACCCAGGCCCAGTATGCAAATTCCAGGCACTTAGCACCTAGCCCGGTCCTTTGTAATGCTAAAATTCCCTTTGGTCCTGTCACCCCTAATCAAAATATTTGTTTTAGTTGAGGGGCATTAATTATAAAATAGCCGTAGCTGCTGCACCATTGCTTACATTACATCGTATACGTATAGCCGGTCTCTCTCTTAGCCTAAGTGGAGGAGAAGTGTAAATAGGAGTCGGACTAAGATAAGATTATTCTAGGTAGGCCCAATATTGGTCTTCGTAAAAGGGATCTGGCAGTAGTAAGCGGGGTTGTCCATTACAAGGTCCCGTAAAATTAGCCTTGTATAACAGTAGTGGAGAGGCCCCCACTCCGGAGGATTAAAGTGAAAGTTCCAGGAGGAGAAAGTTAGGTCCGGCCCAGAGAAGCCATTCAGGAAATGGATGACGAGTCGTTGAGGTGGAAAATGGACTCAAATGTTGGAGGTGTGCATACACTACAGGGTACTGCGTCAATTTGGGGGGTTCCTTATACTCCAGGACTTAATATTAGTGAGTGCACAATAAGTACATTGTAAGCTCAGCGTGGGAGACATTACGGATAGAAGCTGAAATGGCTTACTTTTTTTAGTCCAAATACGTATATTCGACGTAGCAACATGAACCACTAATTTACTTCACAATGCTCATTTATAATGCTTTAAAAGTAAAAGTATAAAAATTTGGCCAGGATATTCAGGTTGTAAAGTATAAATTATAGCGCGTTATATAGTAAGTCGGACTCAGTAATGAAATGAAGGAGAGGCCTGCTGAAGCTCCCGTCACTTAGTGAGTAATCTTTATAAACTTATTAATTATTAACTTTTAAAATAATCTTGTAAAAATAATGTATTCCATCAGGCAGTCACATATACTGTCTACACATGTTGGTATACATATAATTACATACTTATGAGTACCTGGTAGTATGTAATGTGTACGTTAGAAGACACTCTTTAGGGCGAAGCATGACCTAGTACGATTTACTGTCAATCGCCGATAAAATATCCTAAGTGTTATAACGGAAAGCTGTAAAATGTCGAAAGCTTACACTTAAGGGATTAGGTTCAAATGCTGAGTTGTCGAATACCAATAGTATTTTTAGCAATCTAACGTGTTTAACCAATTGGCAAACCGTATTGGGTATTGGCCTTTCCAGTTTGCGATTTTAATTTTTTTCCGTTTTTTCTTGTAAAAATGATTTTGGTCAGAAAACGAGTACTCGGGTGAGTGCTGAGTACTCGGTGCGCCGAGTAGCCAAGCTGCCGAGTAGTCGTACTCGGCCGAAGGCCGTCTGTCAAAACTCCGGGCAATACCCCTGCCACATTGTAACTATCAAATTCATGATAGTGAGATTTACTGCTATGATGGTAATGTGATAATTGTATAACTGTAGATGGACTCACAGTCATGTTACTAATTTTAGGTTTGATTTAGACTGGTTAGGTTTGGATCCGACTACAAAAATTGGGTTTCTTCGGTTAGCAGCTAAGTAGATTTTGCTTCAGTACAAGCCTCTCTGGCACATTAATTATGGAGGCCGGGCCACAGTTGTCGAAGCACCATTGGGTACTCCCTACGTACGGCGGCTTGGAGCTCCCGTGTTTTCAGGTCATAAAGTGAAATTGACTGGTCATTCCATCAATGGTACATTACGGGCTGGGATGCCTTGGCTCCACAAGAAAAGGTGACCAATTAGCAGTAACAATTATCGTAAAAGTAAATCTTTTATTCTGGGGGAGGTTTCTCCTGGCTGGAGCTGGATGGCCCTTGGCCCTCAATACAAAGTCGAGTCTGACGGGGCACTTGAGCTCTCCCTCCTGCTGCTGAATAGAGAAAACGAGGCATTGAGAATGGAGAGGGACTCCTATTTTCTTTCCATCTTCCTAAGATCTTCTCTCCAAGAGGCTCGCCTTTCATCTCCTCATTCCTACATAGAATCCCGGAACCACCAGAATCAACGGGAAACTTATGCTACAGTGAGTCCGAGAGGACGGGTAATTGGGACCATGGTCACTCAGGCCTGTCCGTCCATTTTGAAAGGCTCTATAATTAAAATGCATATGAAACCAAAATTAGTTATCCTTTCAGACCGTGTATCTGGATTATGGACATTGTAGAGCTTCCTCTAAGAATCTAATTATCTAGCACGTAAATGTGATCTTGCTCTAATGTTAGGTAGTGCACTTTGGGATGCAGTTGTAAAGAATGCAATGCCATTTTTGAAATTGTTTAAAGTTCTATCCAGAGACGGATTCATACAGAATATGGAGTGAATAAGGTTAGGCAGAATATGTTGCAATGAATATGTAACTTAATTTTGACTCCAGATAACCGCCACAGATCACAGAGTTTTTTTGAAAACAGGAACTCCTGAAGGTATATTTGATACAAATAAAATCCTTCTTCAAATATATATTAGAACATTGAGTTCTGAAGCTCCAAAAATAGCCTAAAGTCTTACCTACCTAAATTATAGTTCCCTATCCTAACTGTAGGTATATCGGAAAGTATTATTTTTAAAGTAGGTACTAAATAGTTCCTTTTCCACAAAAAATAATAAACTTGTATTTAATGCTGCCCCAATCAAAGTATGGAAATGAACAATTCTCGGTATGAACCAAAGATAATGACTGAGCTCAGGTGTGGAATATGAATCCTATATAAATCAACTCAAAAGTGCAGGTCCCACGCACATTTACTCATTCGCATATTTTTCGTGGGTCAAAATACTGTAAATAGATTTTTAAAGAGCAATTCTAATATTTTGCCAACTTTTTTCTACGAAATTTAGTTAGGGACTATTCAGATGTAAAATGTTGCTGTTGAGAGTTAAAATTAAACCTATGAATTATTTCAACTTAAAGGACATCATTAACCCGTTATGGTTAATATTCACCTATGGCACCATAATTCCATTACCAATTACAAGCACATCTCACAAAGTTCTAACGGCGCCTTAACAAAATAGGACAATTATGACTTATGACACGTACAGTACTTTAGTAATCAACAGCATATAAAAAAAATTAAAATGAAAGGATTTGTATATTTGAGTTCCACTTAAAGCATGATATGAACCAAAAATCACTTAGACAAACCTAGCTACTTCACTAAATAGACATCATATTCAAAACTAATCTAATATTTATGCTTTAAGTTACTCCAAATTTTATTTCAATTGAAATGTAACCAAGGTTTGTTAACATTTTACCTGTAAATTGGTATGTTTTACCTTTCTACGTATGTTGGTATATCCTGTGACATTCTAAAGGCGAATAGTCGGATTTGGGCTGGCTAAAAGTATAGCTGTCCGGCTCACTGAGCACTGAGACTCTCAACTCGCTTTAACAGCGACTGGAGGGCTTCCCTCGCTCTAGAAGAAGATGGAGAGCAAACAGGAAACTCATAATAAGACTTCTTCGGTTCTTGGTCCCTATTCAGGCGTCCCAGTAGCCCTATAGTTACTTGTATAGGGGAGCTAGTTCTGTGAAGGTGGACCTATTGGAGTTTGATGGATTTTTGAAGAAAGGGAATATAATATACAAACTCACAATAATTTACTTTCTTATTTTTCCTCGTGGGAACCTTTTCCCGGGGCTCCTGGCCCTCTCCATGGTAAAAAGCAATATTTTAGCCCAGGAGGGCCCTACTATGATTTCCCTTTGTCACGTCTTGGCTAATATAATGTACTTCCCTTCCCTTTTCCTACGCTTGTTTAAAGTGGTTAAGAAATTTGGAAAATAAATAAGAAGAGGAGGCATGGCGGGCGGGCAGGCGGGGAAGGAATGTTCAAAATTAATCAAATACGGAGGCCTCAGACAGGCGGACCCGGTATACAAATAAGGAAAGGGAATGGGATCTCAGCTCCGGGAACAAAGTGCGTGGGTTCTGGGAGTCCGGAGCATATTGGACCAGTTAATGAGAAACACTCAAGATGCAGGCCGGGAAAAATAGGTACGAGCTATGCAGGCTATGGACTGCAGAACAGCTTCCTAAGTTGTATTTAATTATTAAATACTCAACAGCAAGCGGAACCAATAGCATTTTCTAAACTTTTGTAATTGCTGGCGTGCATGTGCTATGACTGCACTTTCCACCAATCTTTTTTGTATTTTTCTGAGTTTATAATTTTGCCATGTTTAATTAAATTCTGTTTGGCTTGTATTTAGGTATGACCTTGACTATAGAAATATTGACCTTATCCCAAAGCAAAGTATGACAATGAGGAAATCTATGTAGATGTTAACCAGGGTTGTCATGTTTTAAAACATGTTTTAAACAATGAAAAACTGTTTGTTTTTTATTTAAAATAAAACGTTTTTTTTTATTAAAAAATCACGTCTTAAACTATAAAAACCGTTTTTTTCTGTAAAAAAAAACACGTTAAAAACAATAAAAAACTGTTTATTGTTTTTATTTTAAAAAAACGTTTTTTTGTTTATAAAAAACATGTTTTAAACAATAAAAAACTGTTTTTTTGCATGTTATTAAAAAAACGCTTTCTATAAAAAAAAAAAAACATGTTTTAAACAATAAAAAACTGTTTTTTTTTTGTTTAAAAAAAAACATGTTTATCTCCAACCCTGATGTTAACCCAAAAATATGACTCAGTTCGGTTATGGAATATGAATCGGTAATGAATCTGTACTAATATAAACCCACTAAATATTGCTCAAGTTTATATTTCTTGGGCAAAACCAATATTAATAAGTGATTTCGTTAAAGTAGGGTCAGGTTTGGTTATATTAAGCCTTGTGAGGTTAGGTTATACTGTTGTTAGATTAGAGTCAATTAGGTTAGGTTAGGTTATTGGAATACAACTTCAACCTAAACGTACTCTCTGTTTAACAATTTTTTTTCTCGAATACTAAAATGAGCTGATCGAGTTAGGGATATGTTTAATTAGTCATTTTTATTCTTATTTATAAAATCATAAATTTGGGACAGCGTCTTGGTCCGCCTTTAGTCCATGTCATCACTCAAATGGATCCATAGGGAATGAGCCGTCTCAAATATTAGGACCCCGCCAGTCAGTATTGTCCTTGCCAGTGACACGAGGAAGAGGGCCTCCAGGAACATAAGCAGGAGGAATCCCACAGTTCCGTAGTGACACTCTAGCCGGCCATCCTTCCCAAAGTCACAGATCAAGGCGGGACAGAGGAGGGAGCCCAGGCAGGCCAATACGTTCGTAAGGAACCTGACCTACTCAAGCAGAAATACGAAATAGCTTGTAATACATGCTGTTCAAAAAATATTGAATTTAGCCCCAAAAAAGGATGGAATTGAGATAATCTACATATTTAGATATAATTAACTCAGGTCGGGTATGAGTCTCGTATAGACTGACCAAAACATTAGTGTTCAACATCTGGTATGGGCTAGTCTGTATTTTTTAGGCAGCGCAGCACTAATATTATTTAAGTCATTTCTAAACCGGAAAATATATTTATTTCAACGGAATAAAACAATTTTCTGTTAGTCGAAACCAGGAGTTAGCATTTTCCGGTAAATTCCATATTTTATCCGACCTAAATCATTACTCACAAATTGTATGAAGATTGACGGAGCCTCCTGGAAGATGTCTCCGTTCTCCTCTAGTACCGCGAACCATACTAGGAGCAAAATGAAAGGCCAGGCCAGTATATGGACGCCCAGAAATTCCAAAATCAGCAGAACGCAGACATGGAAGATGGAGTGAAATAGAAGGATCCAGACCTCGTTAATCTATACCGAAGTTAGGGCTATATATTGTAATCAGATCAGATCGTAGCAACAGACTAAATACGCTCTTAGGACTTACGACATACTCATGCCAGTCCACCATTGTATTCGGCCTATCACCCACTACAACTTACGCCACTGTATCCATATTATAATAATTTAACTATTTAGAGCCAATTTTCGTAATACCAGGTAATCGATCCAGGGTCATAAATAGTCGTTCAAAGGATGTGCTGGATTTGGACTTGTTGTCAAGGAAATGATAGACCGGGGATCTGGAGTTTCGGATAATGGGGAACGGGAATCAGGTCAAATGTCGTATCCTGGTTTTCAAAACTACGGCAATGGGCCTTTCATGTAATATCGACCTCCCTATTTATTTTGGACCGGATTTAGGAGCCCCTAGCTGGCCTCCGGATTGAAAAGGAGCTAATTCCGGTATCCGGGGAATCGGGAAGAGCCGTCCCGGCGTTCCCAGAGATTATGTTTCATGGTCTTTGAATGGAAAATTCGGAAATCATGGGCCACCTTAAGGCTTATTTTTAAAACAGCTTTCTCCGCTGTATCACATCTACGATTTAGCGGTAACTTTCCATCTATTTTCTGCTGACTTAATATTAGTGCTGTTCGAGATATATAGGGTATAGCCCTAAATCAAGTCTGCAGATGCACCAATTCATATTCCATACCAGACCTGAGTCATTATTTGGTCGGTGTATAGATTTGCTCATTTTCATAGTTGGTTTTGGGTGAAAGGGCAGACTATTAAATATAAACTTTTCTAATTAATTCGGTGCAGATGCTATGATCTATGATTAAAATTTGAGCAGAGTGTCACACCGGATTTATTTAACCAGTAGGGCTTAATATTCTTGCCTCATAGATATTTTAGCTATGCAGTTAGAAAGAGAAAGGTATATTAGGCAATATTAAGCAGTTACTTCGGTTAGACCGGACTAGGTTAGGTTAGGCTTGAAGTAGAAAGTACTATGTACTTAATGATTTACTCTTAGGGTTTATTTACTCTTCTGATCCCAACCATTATTTTTCCCAACCGAACTAGGAGAAAGGATATCGTACCCAAACTATGGGCAAATGGCGCTCAGCTCGATTTTTCTAAAAATTTATGCACTTATAGATCTCGACGTAATGAATAATGTTTAAATGACCCTCAAGGCCGTATGTCACTTTCTTGACCCTCTACAGGTCACTTAAAGGTAACATGGAGGAAATATGTCACTCAACTCGGTTTTTCCAAAAACGAGTACACTTATAAATCTCGATGTCCTGAACAATGTTTAAATAACCGCAAAGCCATAAGTCGCTTCCTCGGCCCTCTACGGGTCACTTACGGGTCAGACGGGAAAAGTATGACACTCTCAGCTCGATTTTTCTGAAAAATAAGTACACTTATAGATGTCCTGAATAATGATTAAATGACTCAACGCCATATGTCGCTTCCTTGACCCTCTACAGGTCACTTAAAGGTCACATAGAGAAAATATGGAACCCAGCTCGATTTGGCTAAAAATTAGTATACTTACAGATCTCAACGTCCTGAATAATGTCCAAATCGAGCTGAGTGCCAAATTTTCACTGTTTGACCTTTAAGTGACCTGTGGAGGGTCAAGGAAGCGACTTATGGCTTAGAGGGTCATTTAAACATTGTTCAGGACATCGAGATCTATAAGTGTACTAATTTTTAGAAAAATCGAGCTGAGTGCCACTTGCACATAGTTTGGGTACGATCTTACGATATCCTTTCAAACCTAAATGCCCTTAAAAAATCTCCCAGTAATTTGCGTATATATTTTAAACTACTGAACGGCATGAAGTCAAATCTTTTTCCACTTGAATTAAAATACTGATTCGTGTAAAATCCAAATATTCTCCACATGGTGTCATAATCCTGCTCGGATGCCCCTGACGTATACAAAATCCCGAATCATCCTTTACTGTTTTCGTCCTACAGAGATAAAGGCGGATAGGAAGGCGGAGTCTGTGAAGCTAGGAAATTTAAATCTAAATTGGTGAAATCTGTCAGCCCTCTCTTTGATCTTCTTTGGCCAAATCAGGAGCTATCAAGGATTCCGTTTGGAAGGGCCCTTTCTGGCTCCGCTTTCTACTATTTGCATACTATCAGGAAGAAATGGGGAGCTTGCCTTTCATGTCCCCAAACCTTATTTACAAATTAAGGCTGAGAGGCTTGGGCTTTGACTAAGTCGGAATTCTTGAATTAATCCAGTGGCCTATTGTCGTCAGTCGTCCTCAGCCCATGGTTCCCAAAATACCTCCCTAGACCTGGAACATGTAACAGGAAGCTTAGACTTAATTAAAGATGGCCTAGAAGCTTATGCTACGTAATATGACAGGCATAACTTAAGCCTAAAGGTTAAAAAACGTCTCAAGGGAAATAGTGGACGAATTATCCATATCCAACCTATTTGTTCTCTCTGGTCTGGGCTCCTTCTGAGGATCCTGCTCAAATGTAAGGCTCGTTGATTATGCACGTGCAGTACACGTCATGGAATCGCAAGTCGTAAGGCTAGATTCTGTTAATTGAATTAGCTATTTCTTAGTAATAACATTTTTTAAAATAATTGAACTGACTTCGGAGAAAAGACTACAACGCTGCTGTCAGGATACTAACTAAATAAAAAACCTTCGTTAAAAGGATCTGTGTTGCATTAAAGAATATATAAGTATATGTAAGTATGTACCTACTTATGTATATACCTAAAATATGTCTTGACCTTGACTATCATTTACTACTTACAAATAGTACTTACTATTGCTATTTAATTCGACAGACGGCGTAGCGGGTACTGAAAGGCACTGATACTACCGATAATCAAATATTACCCGTATGGAAAACTAAATCCAGATATACACGGTTATATTAGGATCTGAAACTTGTTGGAATTGCTGCCAAGCAGGCAGGATTTTTTTTTAGTTCTTTCCCGGTACCTACATCAAAAAAGTTAATTAATTTTCCCTTTCCTTGGCGTGTCACTGTGTCCTGTATCTATACCTACGCATTTACTATGTAATATCTATTACGACATTGGGATCCTGAATCATTACTGTTCCACTCCACTTTCTCAGGTATGAGCCAGGAAATAGTGAAAGTTGGGACTTTCCCCAATGCATGCTCCAGCCTTCTCCCCTTAACTTTTCCAATGAGCCCCTTCCTACGTTATTACTTTTGAACTCCGGAGTCGGGAGCCATGACAGTGATTAGGAGGGCTTCCCGCCCAATGGAATAAGCCTAAGCATAATCCCATGACGTGACCAACCGCACCGACTTTGATTTGTGAGATCATGTCAAGATACTCACCCGGGAGCTCTCTCTCTAGGCCGCTCCCTTCCTCTTGTGTATTCTCATACACTTACTATAGTGCATTTGTTGTAGATTGGTTAGAGATTTGGACAGAATGCATACTGACTGGTCAGTTTGGGAGGTCGAATCCAATACAAACTTTCAATGTGAAATTCCTTATAGGTCTGAACTTCTAAGTAATTTCTACACATCATGTTGTATATTAAATTAAACTGTTTATTTAAATTAATTAAATTAATCTGTTGGAAAGAGGGCATAAAACAATAGTTCTGCTTTAAAGCCAACCTTTACCAAGAGTACAAGTCGTGGATTTGACATCGCCAAGTGAGAAGTTAATACCTATTACGCAGCATATTGTGCAGTATCCTAAACATTGTGCAACGTGTGCAGTGTGCACTGTATGTGATCTCTGTGTGGTCTGTGGTCTGAGTCAGCTAGTAAATGCTCCGTCAAATTAGAATCTCTCTTTTAAGTGGACCGCGGAGGCGGGCCTGTAGGGGCCGAGGACAGAGGAAATGAGTAAATTCCAATTGATCCACCTTCATTGCTGATCATCTGTCAGACTTCCTCTGTACAACAAGATAAGGTTTGGATAGTTAATGGCATTCCCCAAACAATCCTCTCAAAGGACCTCTCTATGTTACGGATTGAGGAGGGTTCCAGTGGAATGATAATGCTCAGCTGTTAGCTGGCAAAAGAGTTACAGCGTTCTGTTGTCAAAAGGGTTTTTTTAAAAGTTTTTTCAAAATGATACGAAGCGACTGGTATTGATAAAGGAATCTATCATAACTGCTTGAAAGCCCAATCAAAAATAGTCTAATTATAATAAACGCAACTTAACCTATCCAACCTAAAACAGCCTAAAATTTTCCGACCTAACCTGATCCGCAATTACCAATCCTAACCTACGTTTAACTGAGCTAAATGAATAATACCTGTGTGACTAAAAGTAAACATTAATCGAATTCAAAAATAGGTACCGAGTAAATCCGTCTTAATATTCTTCTACATTTCCACGCCGGGCTAAACTCATATAATAATGTAGGATGGCCACACGAGCTTAACCTGCCAACAATATAAGCTGCCAATTTCTGTTCCACTCCTTTCTAAATTGTTATCTAAAACAAGTTATTGGTTCCAATAAATTAACACTGTAAATAAGCATTAATCCGGAGAAGTAATTATTTGATGATCTCTTACTCGATAATAATTAATAAAACGAGTAGCTATTTAAAGGTTAGTCCATAAATTACATTTTGATAAAATTCAGTTTAATAGATGTTGCCAGAAATTGCAAAACTCCTCCTGATCTGAGCGGATTCAGGTTGGTTATTAAAATCTCTGCATGTTACAGTAGGTAAACCTAAATGCCAAATTTAAATAAATTGTTGTAATTTAACTCTCTGAATGTAATCTCATGCCAAAACCTATTTTTCCATTAAATAGGTTCTTGAGTTATAATAATAGGCCTGGGTGGTAAGTCCTTCTTTGCCGAAAGCGGCAGAGTACCTGGAACCGTTCGGATTCTGAGGCCTAACCAGGCGGAAGCCTTTCGTAGGAAGCCCAATAAAGAAATAAGAGTCTGTAGGTCCGGAGAAACAGTCAAGGGAAATCAATCGTTCTTTAACAGACAGGCCTCCTAGCTGTAGTCCTAGTCCTACATACATACATAGTTCCCAGTGAAAGAGGAGCCGCGTGCCTTTTCTCTTTCGTAATGAGAAATGATTGTTGATTCAAAGTCTCTCTCCTTACTTAGAATCAATAGAGTCCATTTGAGGGCTAATGGTGGGTGAATCCAGAGGGCCGGGCTACTTCCCCTGCCCTACATCCCCTATTGCTGAATAATATAGAGTCGACTGGCTGAAAGGGAAAGTGTGAATTCTGGGAGGGGAAACAATGAGGAGAAAGGCCCGCTCTTGACTTGGCTCCCAAGCCTAAGAAAGGCAGGGACCAAGAATTACTTTTCCCCTCACTTTTTATTCCCACTTGGCCAATAATTTGACTACAGGCTACAGGCGTGGTCAAATAGGAGCCTTTCTTGGGGAAGGAAGGGACTCTTGAATGGCGAGCTAGTCGTAGCTCTCTTTTATTGACTTGCTGAGGCATTAGTTCCATTTGGAAGGGGCATTCTAGGCGTATTCTCTTCTGCACTATGGGCTTATTGAGCTTAAAATGCATATAAATAGAGGAGGCGTAATCACGAGCTCAGACTGTTGGGAGAAGCCTGTGAGTGATAGATAAGTATGGGTTGGGCTGCTGGAGTAATTTCCTAGGAATGTATTATAGGGCTGAAGGCTAAATTGCCATGGATTGAATGACAGGGGTCCTATGTAGTTGAGGATAAGTAGGCTTCTGATTGTCGATGGGAAGCGCCTGAATAATTATATATTTATGCTAGACGTCATTATGGGAGGGGTTCTTTAAAAAACTTGGGTCTACAGTTACTGCTTTATAAAATATATTGATTTTTAGCATAGAATGCTTAGACAAAGTAATGGAGACGCTACAATTTAGTGTACTAAAGTAGTACTTAGTTTACTCAATATAATGTTAGGCTAGCTAGTTCAGGTACTAAATATATTGTGTTAGGTCAGGTCAGCTTCGATACCATAGTGTTAGGTTAGGTCAGCTTAGACTCCATAGTGTTAGGTGTTAGGTTAGGTCAGCTTCGATACCATAGTGTTAGGTGTTAGGTTAAGTCAGCTTCGATACCATAGTGTTAGGTGTTAGGTTAGGTCAGCATATACGCCATAGTGTTAGGTTAGGTCAACTTCGAATCCACATTCACAGTGTTAGGTTAGGTCAGTTTCGATACCATAGTGTTACGTTAGGTCAGCGTCGATACCATAGTGTTAGGTGTTAGGCTAGGTCAGCTTCGATACCATAGTGTTAGGTGTAAGGGTAGGTCAGTTTCAATAACATAGTAGTGTTCGGTTAGGTCAGCTTCGATACCATAGTCTACGGGTAGGTTAGGTAGCCGATTTAAATTATAATGTTTGACGTGGTTTAATTAGTGCAATGGTTAAACTTAATACAATGTTAGGTTAGGCATAGCTAACGTCGAGTGTTTAGTTACCGGTTACTGCGTCCGTTATGTCAGGTAATAAAAATTCAATTAGTTCTCATATAGCATTTTAAAAAGCTTCGTTTAGTAGCTGCCTGACATAGTTTTAGTAAAACACCAGCTTTCTCCTCATTAGGTCGTCAACCCGATACCTACCTGTAATTAAGAGCACTAACGCAATCATGCCGCAGCTCCTCGGATTATTCCGCCTGCCTTTGCTCTTTGAGTTACAAAGGCAGAATGCAATATTATCCTTGGCTTTTGGCTCAAATGGAAAGCCTTACAATCAAATTAAGGAATTAAACCGACTCTGGCTCATAATGAAGGTTTTCTCTCTCTCTCGTGAACCTAATTTTCTGAGAAGCCGCCAACTGATTAATCTCCCCTTCACCTACAGTCCATATGAAAGGTGGAAGGCAGCTCATGTCCTATGTAGATAATGGAACTCTGGAAGGTTTCTTCATAGCTATCGTATAGGTATGCACGTAGATACGAATTGGATATTACTCCCCGCCCATGATTTACGAGCCCGCACATGACTCCCCAGTCAATATCCCCCCAGATAAGTTCTTGAGACTCAAATTCGGGAAATGTGGTTAACTGGATGTTTTATTGTTTTACATTCATCACTGCCCTGGCCGGGGCCTAATAGGCTCTGCCGGGCCGGCTCATAATAAATATGATGAGGGGAATTCCTATAAGGTCCCCCATTCCGGGAGAGTAATGGGCCCGGAGCCCGCCGCTGGCGGGAGATCCATTCCATAAGCCGGAAATATATTGAATTTTGGGGAATGGATAAAATATAATATTATGTATGGGAGGGGACGGCGGCATCAATACTTTTCCCACTTTAGCCTGAGTAATTCTCACTTTGTGCCGGATGCCAAGTGCAGCGAGGAGGCTTGTTAGGGCCCGTGGAGGTGTTCAGGACGGACCTATGTTCCTGGCTCAGGTCGTCCGCGGCTTTCACGGAGAGTGAACTGTAACAGGATTTAATACCATTTTCATGATGGAAATATTGTTGTAAGAGGAAGTGGTGTTCTGCTGATTAAGCAGGGCTGGAGTAATTTAAATTTTACCATTCCTCTGAAATCAAAACTACACTTTCTGGTTGCGACTTTCACTGGCGAAAGTGAATACTTTTAACGGTGAAATAAAGTACTTTTGCAAATGAAAGTAAATATTTTACCGGTGACAGGAAGTACTTTTGCAAATGAAAGTAAATATTTTGCCGGTGAAAGGAAGTACTTTTGCAAATGAAATTAAATATTTTACCGGTGAAAGGAAGTACTTTTGCAGATGAAAGTAAATATTTTACCAGTGAAAGGAAGTACTTTTGCAAATAAAAGTAAATATTTTACCGGTGAAAGGAAATACTTCTGCAAATGAAAGTTAATGTACTTTTACTGATTAACAAATATTTTTTTCTGGTGAAAGCAAATTATTTTAACGCTAAGAAAATATATAATTTGATTCTATCTACTATCGCCGGTAAAAATCAATCTTTTCTCGATGAAAATAAATACTATGTAACTTTTACTGGTTAAAATCGATATTTTCACTAGGACACGTAGATAAGTACGTTTGCTGGTAAAAATAGAAACGTTCGCTGGTGAAAGTGAATAAATTGTTTTTACTATTTTTGTTTTGCTTTCGATAGCAAAGTAGACGCTTGTATTTTAATTTAGCTTTTACTGGGGAACGAACTCAATTTTGTCAGTAAATGTTACTGATATTAACTTTTACTGGTGAAAGTAAAAGAAAAACATCATTGACGGTTCACTTTATATTGAGTCGTAAAGGAAATACTTTCGATTTTCATTTCATTGAAAGGACCATTTTGTACTCTTTCCAGGTAAATGCTAAGATCTTCACTTTTAATTGTGAAAGTAAAAACAAAACAAATACATCCTTACGTTTTACATTAAACTGGTAAAATTCTTAAAGTAATTTTAATTTTGCGGACGCAAGAACAGCTTACCCTTTGTCTTACAGACTCATATTAAGATTTTATTCGTCAAAGCAAAAGCTTGTATGAATGTACATACTATTTACTTCCATCAATTGATATTACGATTTCAGCTGACACTAGTAAGCAGACCCTTTCCTTTCTACTAGAAACTCAAATTTTGCAATTTCACGGTTAAGGTAAGGCTCTGCACTTTCCCAGATCAATGGGAAACTTCGTCATTTTACCGGATTGGCAAAAGCCGGGATATACTACACTTAGACAGATCAAAGGACCCCAGGTTGACATTTCACATTTGAGTAGTTCAACGTAGGCGCTCACTTTCCCTTTCAGGAGTGAAAGTAGGGCCTGGCCCTCTCTACGCCCGCTAACATATGCCGACAGACAAAATGAATGTTGGATAGGGCCTGGGCCAAGTCGGAAAAGGAAAACTGTAACTGACTCCATTGTCTCCCCCTCCTTGTCCGCATATAGGCTTCCCCCGGACTCGTGAGAACAAAGTCTGTTCCCGGATATTGGATATGCCTGTAGTAGCCAAGGATCCAAATAATAATTCATGACGAGGAGCCCATAATGCTCTAAGTATACTGTCCCCTCAGCCCATCATAATAACAACTTCTTGAGAATATTTCCATTTCTCCCGTAGCTGGGTCTACCTAGTAGGAGCTGAGTGTGTCAAATCGGTCCAATCAATTCACGCTGGAATTGACATAAAAGTACGTCATTAGAGGCCGGGAACTAAAGTTCTCTGTTCCGCCTCCTTGAAGGGAGAAAAATACAGAAAATTGGGGGATTTCCCCCACGCCTCACTTCCTTCTCCCAAAGTTATCTATTCTTCCCAACTCTTGGGCGGATTTTACATTATTTGTAAGAATACTGACTTATTAGCCGAATTGAGTAATTGGGTTCCTCACAGAATAATTCGGAGCGGATGCATGAATCAGTTTTTGAGAATGCGAGCAAACCAGTTTTCTAAGCCTCAAGTTGTTTGTTAAGACTATAATTGGATTGGGAATTTGGGAAGTAGAAGGGGCCTAATCTTCTAAATGAATTACTTTCTCTTTACGAAGAGCTCCTAAAGTCGTATTAAGAACTTAATTTGTTTAGCAAAATATATGATTGTAGTGGGCTGGGGCTGGAGGAACAAATCTACTTTTAAGCGGATGAACTTGTAGCAGTCAAATTAGGAACCGGTGAAAGTTCTACTACTTCTGAAAGGAGAATATTTGGTTTTAAAGTAAAAGGCCGTGCAAATTTGCTGCTTCAAGTCTTACCTATTGTACTACGTTATTATATTCTGAACTGTAGTTCAGAGTCTGATATCGCCTCGAA
>JAQFZY010000457.1:0-27430 GCA_034696285.1 Hypogastrura burkilli | reverse complement strand
ACTTGTAGTAAACTGTTTCCACGAGTGAGAGTCAGCGCCACGAAACGGAGTAGGAAGCAGTTTACTTCGTAAACAACCTGTAGGTTGTATTTTAATGTGTCCCAAAATGGAAACCCCCACCAATAGCAAGCCGTTTAGAGCCGAAAAACCCGGCGCCATACTCATATTCAATGTGTAGTGGAGGGAGGAAGAGTCTGTGCTGCCTGTCTGTCCTGTTCTATTTGACCCTTATCCATCTTCTTTGTGCTAACCAAAGTGCCAGACATGGTTAAGGATTAGGTCGGCATCGAAGCCCCTCCGCGTGGAAAACGTAAGCCCCCAGGTCCGCCGCCATCTATCCACTAGTAATACAGATACAGATTCTGAATAAATTCTATTCCCCTTTCTGGTCTAATGAGAATACATCAATCCAAGTTCAAAGTTCAGACGACATTTTTTAAACGTGAACTATTCCTTTGTGACTCCCCTTAGCTGGAGGTAAACGAAAAGCAGGCGGGTCCATGTTATCTCACTGGTCGGCCCAGATGACACCCAACTCCGTGTCTCAGCATCTACGTGTAAGTTTCCTGTTCGTCGTTAGACTAGGGACCATTTTGACAACTTTAGTTCTATATTGGCTCGCATCCAACCCATTGTATTGGATTTTTTAGACCCCGGCTTCAGGAACTGCCCAATACACGACTCAGGCCCCCATCCTCGGTCATGAGCAAATTATGTCAGCCTCTCTCGTTCCCAATTCCAATGCGATCCTCCCAACTCCACAGCCGGCCAGCAAGGGAACAAAGGTAAGTCACGCGAAATGTTTACTGCACCGTTTGGGATAGTTTTGCTTAGACTTAGTAGTGTTGGGAAGAGTTTTTGGGTGGGATTTAATGGAAATGTGATGTCAGTGGATCGTGATTTAATGGTAATGCGAAAGTAAAATGGAATTTACTGGGATTCAAAACGGGATTTCATGGGCTTGATTAATAGGATTTCATATGGGCTTGTGATATACTTAAACTGGGATTTAATTGAATTGTGATTAATGGATGCTGTTGCCCGTGCCTCTATATAGCTCAGTTGAACCGATACTCGGTCTTCTTTAGGCTATTTATTGTAGTCACCGCATTAAGGACCATGTTTGAGAAGTCCACCAGCTCCCGAAACTGACCCTCTCTAAGCGGACGGACCTCCTGAGCCTTGTCTATAAGAGTTCTTATAATGAACTCAGACCGCCCGAACCTCATCTTCAATAACTCGAGCGCCCGGTCCAGGTTCTCAGGTACGTCGATTAGATTCATGGCGGCTTCTTTTGCACGCCCCTTTAAGCACTTCGAGAGCCGGTTGGTTAGTGGCGCCGTCGAGGTCGCAGGACTTGGTCGTGCGCTCGAACAGCGCAATGAATGTAGGCCAGTCCTTCGGATCTTCTGAGAAGGCTGGGAGCTCCTTTGGTGTAGTCTGTTGGGCGAGGAACTTGGCCATAGTCTCTTCCCAGTTCCTGCGCCTTGGTCACGGGATGCGAGAGCTTCAAGCATGCTGCTTTGAACTTCATCTCGCTCTGCCTCTCCGTGCTCTTCACGCACTTGTTGAACTTCTATGTTCTATGTTTTCCAACAGGGCTATGAAGAGTTGATCCTGGGAAACTTGACGGCTAATGAGCTTCGTCGTCCCTCGCACGGGCTTCAACGTCCCTTGCTCGGGCTTCTGCCATTCGTTTTCGCTCATTGAATTCTTCACACTCCATCGTCTGCTGATGGGTCAAGGTCGTCAGCCTCATCAACTGACCAATAGCTGGTGCAGCCTGAGGGGCGTGAGACGGCCCAGGCTGGCTGGTTCCCTGCTGCACCCATGCGGCGACTTGATCCTCCTGCTGACCGGGGATGGGTGCGGAGCTCTGTGTTTCTGGGTAGCTGGCCCTTAATGTTCCTCTTGATCTAACATGAAGTTAGCGGGGACTTTCCGTTCGGCCTCTTCCTCCTCTTTCTCGAGGTGACGCATAAGCATGTCTGCGAACCGCTCTCGTGCCTTAAAGACGCGTCTCCATTGTTACGCCTGCGCGTCAGCTACTTCTTTCCGTCGCTCCGCCTCTTGAAACCGCTTCGCCTCGGCTGCCTCTTGAACCCGCTTCACCTCCGCATCCGCTTCCTCAACTTCAAATTGAAGTCGAGCTTGTTCGCGTTTCTTCTCTAGATCCCGCCTGTTGACATTCGAGAGGCTGCTGACGTACGTGACAAGGCGTATGGGCTCGCACGGGGCGTGTGTGAGGCGGCACTTCCGGCTGAACTCCAACCAGACCATCATCGAGGTGGTGTGGGCGAGGCTTGCGGCTGGATTGGCTGCTGTGCTGGAGCCTGCCTGTCTCCTCCAGTTGCGGGATCGGGCGTGTAACGGTCAGGGGGCACGCCTGCGTTGGCTCTGTCTGCCCGGCGGAGGTTGGGGTCGGGATGGGGATCCTCTCCATCTGGGCCCATATGATGACAGGAACAGGTAGGGGGTAGAGTGATGATAGGGGTATGCAGACTCAAGAACGATAGTCCGTTAGACTTGTTCCACGAGATAAAGTAGGAACGATGCGTACCTCTTCTGGAGCCTTCTACTTTTTGGAAGGAGCTCGCTCCTCACATATACCTTTACAAGGTGACGATGACGACGACCTCAGCTCTCGGGCGTGTCCTTAGGGCCAACAAAGCAATTCGGTTAGACTTGCTCCACGAGATAATAGGAACGAAACGTACCTTTTCTGGAGCCTCACATATGCCTTTAAAAGGTGATGACTTTGATGACCTCAGTTCCCGTTGACTGCTGTCCTTCGGGCTGATTCATCCGGTTCGAAGGACTATGTTGTTGCGCGTACTTCTATAGCTCAGTTGACACGCGACTTAGTGACCCTCCAGGGACGGTGATACATAACGGTGGCCGATGCACTTTCCTGACGACCTAACTTGACTGTTAATTGCCTACTCAAAGAACGGTGACTATTTACACAGATCAACCCCACGGGTTCCGACTGGATTTAATACTAACTTTATTAAATAATCAGATATCTGTGCTGTTGTCCTTATTAATATAACAGACTTAGGCTAAGGAAAGGCTAGCACAAAATACAGAGTCAGAGCGACAAGTGCACATGCCAAGGACTTAATAGCGACTGGAGACTGTTTCTAAAATGAAGGGAAGAAGGTAGGAACTAAAAAAAGAGTACACTAAAGGCACAAACTACTCCGAACCCCACTTCCCACTTGCATGTACGTCCAACTGACGTCCGTACTTAAAGTCGAGTAGGATATTCCATTTTGTACTGCGTAGTATGCAAATTAGTAGGCTTCTGCTTGTCGACTCTGCATAGAAATAGCTTACCTGCGTTTACACATACCTGCATAGACAGATTTTAACCTACAAGACTAACGTTATGACAAATCAAAGGAACGTGTCGACAACAATGGACTTTACTGGGGTTTTAATATACTGGGATTTAATGGGAAGTAATGGGTTGATGGTTTTAGGATTGAATTAATGGGGAACGGGATCCCAGGTCTGGTGGGATACATAAGTTTCGAAAATTGACCCTGAATTAAATATCATTAAATCCCACTGTGATTCGATTAACTCCAGAAATTGGAATTTAAAACAACTCTGGTAGTATTTTACCTTTGACTGTACATATTTAATTGTTAACCCAATGTTTACAGGTTAAGAAAGGTGTGAAGCGGAAAGCAGACACAACGACGCCCTCAGCCACATCATATGATGTCGGGTATGTACGTCATTCTGCTTCAGAGGCTGCTACGATTGCCGCCCGGCGGGATTCAGGTCGTCAAATCAAACGAGTCAATAAAGACCTTAACATCACGTCCCCACCGATCTTTACGACGACTAAACGCAAAGAGAAGCTTAAAGAGCCTCTCAAGGCCTGCTATGACATCTTGAAAGAATTATGCACAAAGAAGCACTCGGTAAACTCCATGACACCTCGGAAAGGAATAGATTTTTCCTCGAATTTTGAAATGCCCTGTATCTGTATTAGTAAATACAGTCTGGATTTCAATTTTCAATAGGGTTATGGGTGGCCATTCTACAAGCCAGTAGATGCAACGCTCCTAGGACTGCATGACTATCACGATATCATTAAAAAGCCAATGGACCTCGGTACTGTGAAGGTAGGCTTCCACAATCCGCAATGCCCAAGTGTTGACAACGTCAGATGCGTAATTAGTTGCTTTACTGTATTCTAATTCTGTATTTTGTGTCCTTGCTCATTCATATTGATGACTTTTTAACAATTCGTGCTGCCTTTTTTAGGCTAAAATGGACGCTCGAGAGTACCGAAGTTGCGTCGAGTTTGCAGCAGACGTCCGAATGATCTTTACCAATTGTTACAAGTATAACCCACCAGATCATGACGTCGTATCCATGGCCCGAAAGCTCCAGGACGTCTTTGAGATGAGATTTGCCAAAATTCCGGATGAGCCTGCCCGAGGTGATCAGTCCTCGTTACGAGAATCCGATGCGGACTCTGAGCAGAATTCAGATGACTCAGACTCAGAGGAAGAACGGCAGGAAAAATTGGTTTCCCTTCAAGATCAGGTATGCCATGTATTTAATGCTGCGCAGAAAACATTTTTTACCCCAAAACTATTTACTAAACAAAAATCATGGTGGGAAATGGTCGATAAATACTTATTAGGAAAATGGTTTTCCATCATGGATCCCATGACTTGCAAGAGCTAACATAGAAAAATCCATAACATAGTGGGCCTATTCACATTTTACGTGAATTCGCTCCATAGTTGGTATCAATAGATTTTTAGTTTAGATTTAGATGAATATTGCTCATTGATGATATTGTGACCGCGCTGATGTGGGTAACTGCATTGATTATGAATCAGTGTGATATAATCCACTATCTGATGGGCATTAGTATCTATACTCTACGGACAGCAATTTTGTCCAACATCAATATTTACGCATTTTTTGGAAAGGACCAATATTAAGTCGTGCTAGTGTTGGGCTCAGCTGTTAAAACGCCTTGTAATTCATTCGTCTTTCAGTTGAAGACAATACAGGAGCAGATGAGGCTCATAATGGAAACAAGTGCATCCAAAAGGAAGAAGACAAAGAAGGACAAAGCTGAGGCCAGCGGACAGCCAGCCTCCTCGGCCTCAGTTGGGTCATCCTCATCGAGCGGGGCTGCTGGAGCCAAGAAGAACTTCTTGTATATTTGAAGCAAACTCTCAAACCCAGAGGTAGCCGTTCGATTTTACAAGTGAAGCTTACAAGAGAATTTGGATATTTGTTGGTATCGCAATCTCCCTAAAATCAGACTACTTGCGCAAAACCATTTACTGAACCTGATTGTTGCTAAAGAAGAATGAATTCGCGACCGAAACCGCTGTATTTACACACTATTTTTAGTTTATTAGTTTGAAGCATTGAAGCCAAAGTTTTAGTAATACATGACAATGACACTAAATCATGAATCAGCGCACAGACGACGAAGGTCAGAATACGTGAAACTTGAACTCGGAAAAGCAAAAGGCAGTTTCTTTTTAATTTTTAGGAAGTCAAGCTACTGTTCCTAAAAGCGGCCCTTCGGGTCTCCGTTCAATTCTGGAACAATAGTCGAGTAAAATCGACATAATCCAGCGCTCCAGGCATTGGGTGGCCGGTCTTGGGGTCCACGTAAGGTTTCATACGAGAGACGCAGTAGTCCGCCATTTCCTTTGTAAGGTTCTGCAAGGGAAAATTGTTATTAGACCCAATTGATAGTTGCAGTTGGAACTGGACTAAAAATACTTACAGCATAGAGCTCTTCCTTGGTTACAAAGGAGCGCTCGCCGGAAGTAATAGCGCGGAAGGCGTTCTCAATCTCCTCCGAGCTCTGTACGTTCTCCGTCTCCTTGCTGATCATGAAGGCCATGTACTCCTGGAGTGACACGTGCCCGTCACGGTTTGGATCGACAGAGTCTGCAGAAGTAATCATAGTTCAGTTACAAATACTGCGATATCAAGGTCAAAGGTGAATAATCCGTATGGGCTATTGGCCGTTACTTACCAAGGATGGCTTCAAACTCTGGGTCAGGCTGTCCTTCCTCCACCATCGGGAGGTCATAGCCCAGGGCTCGAAGACAAGACTTGAACTCCTGCTGGTTAAGGCGACCGGACTTGTCCTTGTCAAAGTGCCTGTAAGTTAAATATGAATAGAAAGGTTGGTAAACCCATGAATTTGCATTCGATACAATTCATACTTGAGTGACACTCACTTGAACATCATGGAGAACTCCTTGAGAGCATCCTCCGAGACTCCGGACTGATTACGAGCCTGAATCTGTTGCTCCAAGTTATGCTGCATTCTCATGCCCAACTGATCTAGCTGATCCCAGGCCTATAATACGAAAATGGAACGTTAGAAGTCGTATTCGTCCAGGAAATCGTATGAATTAATTCGCTCAATTGACCTGGGCCAATCCAACAGTGCTATGCTCCGTGTAACGGTTGTCCAGAATCAAGTGTTCTTCCAAAGTTGCCCCCAAGTCCTCAATTCGTTTCAAGTCTGAACGACGAGCCCGAACTTCGGCCGCTTTGCGCTGTTACGAAAAAAAAAAAAGTTAAATCACTAATTACCTTTTTCCCTCTAACCGCTACTACTATATTACATCTTCAGAAGGATGGCTTACCTTAGTTGCTTCCAGTTGTTGTTCAAGAGTTCCAGAGCCCTCCATCATGGATGACCTGAGCAAGGGCGCAAAATACAAGGTCAGTTAAGGGTAAACACACGCGAGTTTTTGAAATCACAATGTAGTAATTTGTTAGCGCTTCATTCTTTCGTGTTAAAAGAACGTATTAACGTTCAACCCAAATAAGATTAAAAGATTTTAAGCGGCTAGTTACAAGTTAATGGATTCCGGTAAAATCACACAAAATTGAAAAATGAGGGATTTACCCATCCCAACCCAGAAGGCGAAATCTTCACGAATAATTGACCGACAGAAAGAAAAGGATCTCATTATACAGAGTTTTTGCTCTTGTCCTAATGGAACTTGTCTATCGTACCTGGTCTCAGTTAGCCATTGATGGAAAGCATTGGCAATCCTTGCAAAGTCCTTTCGCAATTTGTCGTTCTCTTCCTGCCGCTGGAGCTCCTTTGACAAGTCCACGTCTCGCTCCTTGATGATCTTCTGCAAGTTTTTCCAGGTGTCCTCAAGGGCCTCCATAGTGAACCAAGTGTAGGGATTAGGCCCAACATTAAAGGACTTGATCTGCTTGTCCAGAGCTCCAAGGGACTGGAAGTCCGACTCGGCAGACGTAAGTGAGGCCTGGAACTGAGCATGGGCCTCTCTCAATGCTCTGGAATTACGGAACAAAAATTATGTAATACCTGACACATGACATTTATTTTATTACGGTTAATTCATTACCTAATTTCCTCA
The DNA here is from genome assembly GCA_034696285.1 of Hypogastrura burkilli. NCBI lineage: Eukaryota > Metazoa > Arthropoda > Collembola > Poduromorpha > Hypogastruridae > Hypogastrura > Hypogastrura burkilli. The sequence continues at coordinate 20,021 of JAQFZY010000457.1, read as the reverse complement.
ATAGAGTTACAACGAACCGGGTCCGTCAAGTCCTCCTCCGCATTTTCAAACCATGAATTGAACGCACTCGCCTTCTTGGCAAAGGTCAAGTAGAGCTCTTCGATCTGCCGGAACTGGTCCTGCATGTGGAGGAGCCGGGCCTTCCGGGACTCAGAAGAGGCCAGAAGGTCGTTCCAGCGCTTGGAAACGTCCTGATATCGCTTCAGAATCTGCTCACTCTGAACGTGTTGGGAGGACGTAAGCTGGTCCTTTAGGTTCCGGATGTTCGTGATCCCTTCCTGCTCGAAGGCGTTGAGGCCCGCATCAAAAGTGTCCTGCTTCGTGAGCAAGGTCTGAACCGTTGATAGGTCCCGTCCAAACTCCTCACTCCTCACGTGTCCCTCCTTGTCAGCAATCCAAGACTCCACAACGTCGGCCTTCCACATGAACTGGAGATAGGCCGAGTTGTCAAGGAGCCCAAGCTTCCGCTTCTGGGCCAGGCTCTGCAAGTTGTCCACCTTCTGCTGGAGCTGACGGCAACGCTGGGAAATGGCCTCGCTGTTATGATTCTCCTGGTTAATGAGCTCGTTCCCGGCCTCAGTGATCTCGTTGCAGTTCTCACGATGGACCAGAAGGTCTGTCTCAAAGGCGTCGTGCTTCTTCAGCAGGCCCTGAACAGCAGCCATAGAGTCTCCCAGGTCGTCGACCACAAGTAGCTGCTGCTTCTCGCTGATCCAAGCCTCCTCCTCTTCAACTTTAGCCAGAAACTGCTGAAAGGTCAGGCTCTGGTCCAGCTTCTCTCCACGGTTCCCGCTCATCTGCTTCAGCTCTCCCCAGGCCTGGTTGAGGGCCTTGAGTCGCTGCTCAATTTCCGGGACTCCGATGTTAGCTACGTCCATTAGCTTTTGTCCAGCGTCTTGAACGGCCTGGATTGCGGGTTCATGTGAGGCCAGCTCGGCCTCCAATCGCTTATGCTTCTTCTTCAGGTTCTGGACGCCTATAAGATCAACCCATAGTTAGAACGGCGTGCTTATAGTTGGCACTACAATATTATTACCTGTAAGGTCACGCCCATAGTCAGCAGAGCCAACAAGGAGCTTCTTCTCCTTGATCCAGGACTCCTGGTCCGCAATGTCCCTGAAGAACTGATGAAGCGTGTAGGCCTCATTGAGACGGGACTGACGATGGGCTCCCAAGTTCTGGACCCGCTCAAATCTCGAATTAATCGTTTGCCGCTTCTCATGGATCGCTGCAGCGTCAAACTGCTCCGACTCAATCAGGCTGTCAGCCTGAGCATTCATGTCCTTGATCCTGTCGTCATGGGCATTGATGTCGGCCTCAACGAGCTGCTGCTTCTTCATGAGGTTCTGCACAGAGGCCAAGTCCTTCCCGGCATCCTCTGACGTGAGGAGACTCTCAACTTCCCCAAGCCAGAAGTCAAGGTCCTTCACGGCAGCGATATAGGTCCGCTGCTTGTTGGCTTCCTTTAGCTTGAGGCTCTTCTCGCTCGTCTTCTGAGTCAGGGTCTCCCATTGATGGGCAATGGAGTCTAGCCGAGCCTCAACAGCATCCTCACTCCCACCACACTGTCTCTTCTCAATCAAATTGTGTCCCATGGCCAGGACGGCCTGGATCCGATCCGCGTTTGCTGCCAGCTCGGCCTCAAAGGCCTGATGCTTCTGATGCTTGGACTGAATGTTGGCGGGGTCCTTGTATGACTCTTCTGTAGCGAATTGGAGCTTCTCCGAGATCCAGTTCTCAATCTCGTCAGCATCTCGTGAGAACTGTTGGAGGGTCTGTGACTCTCCGAGCTTGGACCGCTTCTCAATGAGGGCCTCCTTCAGCTTCTCCCACCGCTTCAGCACTTGCTGTTTCTTCTTGTCAATCTTGGGGGCGGCGTAGTGGTCTGAGCCAGCGAGTTGGTCAGCAAAGGCGGCCAGCTGAGCCATCTTCTCCTCCTGCCCATTGATGGCCTTGTCAAAGTCCTCGTGCTTCTTGATCAGGGCCTCCACATTGTCCGCATTGTCTTTTTCCTCTTGCAGGAATGCCTCTCTACAAATAAATATGGAATGGTCAAATTTCGTTCCCAATACATAAGAGCTCTTTAAATGTAAAGCCTTACCGGCTTGCCATCCAGTTCTCTGCTTGCTCACAGTCTCTGTAGAAGAGCTGGAGTTCCAAGCACTGGTCAAGCTGCATCCGGCGGGCGATCCATTGTTTCTCCAGCTCCTGTCTTGCCTCCGTCATGGATTCGAGTTTCTCCCCAATCTCAACTCCAGCATAGTGCTGGGACTCCAGGAGCTGCTTGCCGAACATGTCAAAGGCCTGGAATGTCCCGGATCGGGCGTCCATTTCTGTTCGGTGCTCTTGGTGTCGCTCTAGGAGAGCCTCGGCACCGGTCACGTCTGTGGCCAGCTCGTCACTCGAAACGAGGGACATCATCGAGTTGATCCAGCCCATCAAGTCACTATTGGAACGAACAGGTTAAGCTAGTGAACACAAATGTAAATTAGAATTAACTAAACTTACCGGTAGTCACTCAAGAATCTCTGAAGGTCATAGGAGTCTAAAAGTTTTTCCTTTCGGCTCGTTGCCTTGGTCTGCAACTGAGTCCACTCAGTATTGATTTCCTTCTGCTTCGAGTAAATGGTTTCGGCAGAGTCGGGATGCGTCTGCATTAACTTTGTCCCAGTCTCATCCAACTGTCGGATTTTGTCTCCCAGTGCGGCCAAGTCCCGCTCCAAGCCTTCGTGCTTACGCTGGAGGGCCTGGACAGTTCGAAGGTCCTTCCCCAGGTCATCCTTGGAGAGGGCCTCATCCTTCTCAGCGATCCAATCCTTGGTCTCATCCACGTCTCTGTGGAATCGCTGGACCTGATGAGCCGACCCGAGCTTATCTGCCTTCTCCTGTGTGACCTGCTGCAAAGAGCTCCACTTCTGATTCAAATCCTCAAGTTGAGTCTGGATCTTGACCGCGGCCTCGGTCTGGCCCAAACTCATCAGCTGCATAGCAATGACGTTCATTTCGGCGAGCCGGACCTCATTTGCTTTGAGGTCGGACTGGAAGTCATCAAACTTCTTCTGCATCACTTCAACTTGCTCCAAATCGGCTTCTGGGCTAACTTCAGCCACCTGTAATTTACGAGTATTATTGTAACACTATTTTTATAGCTCTATCTTCGTATTGAGCTTTAATTACTGTGCTCTAGTGGGTCGGACTAATACCTGAACTTGGGCATACTGCTCCTTGTCCTTGATCCAAGTTGCAAGCTCGGCCGCCTCCCGAACCAAAACGTAGGCCTTGCAGGCCTCATTGAGTTTATCCTGTCGAACACGGCCCAAGTTCATGAGCTGAGTGTACTGGCTGTCAATCTGGTTCTGACGAGCGGAAATGCTGGACTTGTCAGCAAGGTTCTGCTGGGAGGCCGAGAGCCCGGCATCAATTCGCTTCACGTATGCGGCCGGAACGAATCCTTGGCGATCATTCACCTCAACTTTCCACCAATCCTGGTAAGTTTATATACAGTATGAGTGACGTCCAGCATAGTCACCAATTCAGTAACGTACCTTGTTATTCGAGTTAAGCAACGTGAGAACGTCCCCTTTCTTCATGCTCACTTCACGAGGGCTCTTCTCAGTATAGTCATAGAGGGCCATGACGACTTCCTTCCCACCAAAGTCTCCCTGTGGGGCCTGTCGACAGGCCTCGGCCTGCTCTCGAAGTCCCTCGATTGTGGACTTGAAGGCCTCCAAGTCCGACATCAGGGCCTCGTTCTTCTTTAGAAGGGCCTCACTGGAATCTTCATCTTTCCCGTATTCCGTAGAGAGAACAAGGGGCTCCTTCTCTTTCATCCATGACTCGGCCTCATTTGCGTCTGCAAAGTATTGATGGGCCTAAGAATTGCAAATCACAAAATATGTTTAATTCCTCATTTACAGCATTACAGCATTCCAAACTGCTGATTACTTACCAGCAGGGCATCATCCAAGTCCTGCTTCCGCTTATCTGCCTTCTCCTTAAGGTTTGACCAATGATCCTGGAGTCGGGTCACTCGAGTGTTCACTTCATCAGCCATGAAGTTTCCGGGCTGTCTGAGCGTGACCCCGTTCTCACAGACGGAAGTCAGTCTCGGCTCATGATTGGAAATCTCGGAGAGGACTGCCTGATGTTTCTTGATCAGATTCTGAACTCCAATCAAGTCACGCCCTCGGTTGTTACTCGCTGCAATGGGCTCCTTCTCTCGAATCCAGGCCTCCTCATCCTCAATGTCCCGGAAGAGCTGCTGGACTCGAAGACTGTCTCCAAGCTTCCGCTTCCGTCCCTCAATTGGAGCCTGGAGAGCTGCGTAGCGTTTCTCAACCCCGTCAGCCTTCCGCTTAATACTGTCCCCATCAAAGTGACCCCGGTCACTGAACTCTCGAGCAGTTTCTGAGACAGAGTCAACTCGCTCCTGATGACTCGCAACGTCAGACTCTACGAGCCCGTGCTTCTTCTGCAAGTTCTGAACAGAGGTCAGGTCCTTTCCATAGTCCTCGCTATTGAGGCTCCCCTCGACCTCACCTAGCCAGGCCTCAATGTCCTCAACTGTTCGGTTGAACTGTTGTTGTTGAGAGGCTTCGGATAGGCGGGACTCCTTCTTGTCAGCTGCTTCGACCTGTTATCCAAATAGTTGTCGTTAACTTATGGATTTAATTATAGGCCTACGGACGGGTAAACTCACCAATTGTTGCCAAAGAAGGAGAATTTCTTCCAGCCGAGCCTCAACTCGCTCAGAGCCATAGTGATCGGACTCGATGAGCTGGCGGCCCGTTGAGATGACCTCGTCAATTCTTGCCTTGTTGGCAGCAAGTTCCTTCTGGAAGTTGGCATGCTTCTGAACTTTTCCGTTCAGATTTGTGGGGTCCAAGTAGGAGTCGTCATTGGCAAACTTCAGTTTCCCACGGATCCATCCGTTCGTCTCGTCACAGTCCCTCTCAAATTGCATCAACTTAAATGCGGCGTCCAGAGTTCCACGTCGTCTCGCACTCTTCTCAAGCAGAGCGTTTCGTCGTTGGAGAAGCAGCGTTCGACGCTGGCTCACATCTTCAGCGGCATAATGTTGACCCTCAATTAGTTTTGAAGCGAACTCATCCAAGGCCTTGATCTTCTCCTCTTGGGCCGCCAAGGATTTCTCGAAGTCCTCATGCTTTTTAATCAGGGCTTCGACAGAATCCAGGGAATCGCCCAAATCTTGGTTCTCTAAGAAGGCCTAAATTCAGAAATATCAACGTTATTCCAATGTTTTTGCATTTGTAGTTACGCGATTTAGCTTACCTCCTGCTTTGCCATCCATGTATCAGCCTGCTCAGTGTCTCTATAGAAGAGCTGGAGATCCATACACTGCTCGTACAAGATCCGCCGATCCTCCCAAAGGCTCAGGAGTGCTCGTTTCTCTTCGTCCAAATGGGCTAGCTTGTCAGCGACGTCGTTCCCAGCAAAGTGCCTCTTCTCCACAAGGAGGTTACCAGAGTCCGAGATTAGCTTAAAGGAATCCTCTCGGGCATCAATTTCCCCCTTGTGCTCTTGGTGCCTCTCGAGGAGGGCCTCGGCTCCCGCCACGTCCTTGGCCAACTCATCAGCCGAAATGATGCTCTTCATGTCATTAATCCAGGAGATGAGGTCACGGAACTCGGCTAGGAACCGATGGAGAGAATAGCTGTCATCAAGCTTCGTCTTCCGGTCCTTGGCCTTCTCAACCAGCTCCTCCCAGTTGCTCACAATCTCCTCGTGCTTCTGCTGGATCTGCTGACCATGATCCGGATGGATCTGACAGAGCCGCTCGGCCTCCTGTCCCAACGTACTCACTTTGTCTTGGAGAGCTGCCAAGTCCCGCTCGACCCCTTCGTGCTTCCGCTGGAGGGCCTGAATGGACGCCAAGTCCCGCCCAAACTCGTCCGAAGACAGAATAACGTCCTTCTCGTTGACCCAAGCAATGGCCTCGTCCGCGTCTCGATTGAACCGCTGGATCTCATGGGCTCCAAATAGCTTCTCTTGCCTCATTACGGCGAGCTGCTTGAGCCGCTGCCAGGCCTCGTTGAGCTCCTCCCGCTTCCGGTTAATGCTCTCGTACTCGGGATGACCGTCATTGACTAGCTTGTCTCCTTCGGCATTCACGTCCACGACCCGGTACTCCTGACTGGCCATGTCTTTCTGAAACTCGTCAAACTTCCGCTGCAGGACCTCCACATGCTCTAAATCCGTCCCGAACTCATCAGCAGTCACGAAGGTCTCCTTGTCTTGGATCCAGAGTAGAACTTCGTCGCAGGAGCGAAGGTACTGGACCAGGACTAAAGCTTGCTGGAGTCTAAGCCCTTTCTCTGCCAGACGACTCAGGAGGAGTTCCCAGAGGCGGTGGAGCTCTTCCAGGCGTTTTCGAATGGTTTCAGCGGCGTAGTGCTGCTGCTGAATCATTTCTTGGCCAGTGTTATCCAGGGAAACAATAGCGTTGGAATGGGCTGATACTTCAGCCTCGAAAGCCTGATGCTTCTGAATCTTGGCCTGTAGGTTCGTTGCATCTTTGAATCCCTCGTCGCTGGCGGCCTGGAGCTTCTCATAAATCCATGACTCGAGCTCATCGGCATCTCGTTTAAAGTACTGGAACCGACGTGAGTCTTCCAATTTCTCCCGCTTTAGCTTGGCTTCGGTTCGGAAGGCCGAGTAGCGCCCAAGGACCTGCTCTCGACGATCCTGAATATCCTCAGCCGTCTCAAGGATCTTGACCTCTTTGGGCGTGAGGAGCTGGGTCTGCTGATGCTGGGGATCCGCTTGGTCTGAGCTTCGGAACTCTGTACTTGAGGCCTCGGTGGGGGACGGAGGGCTTTCCTCCTCAACCCCAATATCCTCCTCCATCTGCATTCTGTAGTAGTAAAATTAAACTTTGTCAATTCTAGCCTCGCCCGCAATAAGTAGTACGCAAAGATAAGGGTTGCCCCTTGTCACCTTCTACAATGGACCCGGCGACTAGGAATAATTACCTCACTTCTCACTTATCTCTAACCTTGCCACAATCATTCACCACTCTGTACCACCGTTCAAAAGTTCCTAGGCTTTACCCGACTCCACTAACATTACGCTTGTTATGCAGAGAAGATAACAGCAAAAAGCATGAAATGAGTTTAAAAGTGTGTGAAGTGGGTGGGTAGGCATTCCTGTTTCCTGTGGGACTCACATCATAGTCATCGGAATGTCATAATCTTAAACCTACTTGTACAGCAGTATAGCAGCTACGCTTACGCTTTGAAGTTAGATGAAAGTATAAAGTATAGCATGGATGGAAAATCTTCCATAAGAGCAAAAATTGCAGAAGGATATTTTCCTTTTTGTAATACTTACCTCGTAAAAATGCAATAATTTGTAGACACATGTAAACTTTTCTCCTCCCATTTCCTAATCCAAACTTTCCCAGTGCTCTCCGCACCCTGGCACGGACGATTTTCCATCCCTGAAGTATATCTACCTACTCAGTTGCTAATTGCGTAAGTAGGCACTGGACTAGATTAGCCAGGCATAAACCTTGGGCAGCTAGTTACATTTTATAGTTTAACTATTTAACAATTGAAGGTTTAAAAATTACAGTAATAGGAGCGTATACTACCGGAATGTAATAAACAAGACGTAGGTAATAGATACCTACGTGTTATTAGCTATCATGTGCCAAAGTTGAAAGCAAACTTATGCAATTAAATCGTTGAATTCGAGTTTAGATTAAGTTGAGATATCATACCAACCAAATCTTTTGGAGATGAATGAACCGAATGTAGTTAGACGACGGTCTTCAATCTTACTTAAGGTCTAAGTAAGCTCAAGTTAATTTTAATTTTAAGTAAAAACGCACTAACACTAATACAACTAGGTAAGCACTACTTTTCCAAAAAATAATTTTATGAGGCTTTGTGCTCACTGCTCACCTTATGGCCAAATCTAGAATTATTGAATTCATAGTTATGTACCCTGGTACAGTATATGCACTACATTGTTGTACATAGATTGCCTGCACTAAATGTATATTCATGTACGTCGACGTAGACCACCTAGACAGCCTTGCAATTTCAATTTCAACATTCAATGTTCAGCGGAACGGACCATGAACCATGACCATGACACATAACTATGCAATAACTTATTTGATTGCAGTAAGCTGTAATTCTTTAGTTTTCGTATTACAGCTTCCGGCTTATATTGTTATAGTACATATTATACCCTGACATTGTATATGGTGAAATATGTCACATGTCCATGACACTGACATCAGTGCACTACCAACACCAACAATGAGCTAAATTAAATCCAAACCCAGGCAGTGATTAAAATCAAACGCCCTACCGCTACCCCTACCCACCTTAAATAGAATAGAGACTAGAGAATACAGAATAGACAATGCAAAATTCAATTGAAAATAGAATAGAGAATTAGAAGACGGGACTTACTCTGAAGAGGGTCTACTTCTGCTGTTCCCTGCCCAGTATGTTGGACGAACTCAGGTCAACGTCTCCACACTTTCACACAATTTACTAAATAATACTGAATATTCGTAATTATTCCAATTTTCGTTGGGAAGAGAATGGATGTCTGCTCTTCCGGCGTCTCCAACAACGGGAATGGGATGACGTGTAGTGTAAAAATAGACTCCCGTATCACTCTGAAGAGCCGCACCCACAACACTGCGCCGGTCTACTCAACACAGTTGCACATACAACTTTACACTACTTCCTCCGGCCCTAATATAGGTTACTATTACTAGGCAAGAATCCTTTAGCTTTCCTAGGGCAGCAGCATAGAGCCCAAAGCCCAATAGAGGGCATGGTTGCAAAATCGATGTACATACATGCAATTGCTTCTCTAACGCCAAGCAAGCCTTTTTAATTATCCTTATCCCATAATACAATATACAATGCAATCAAAAATTAAATTAAAGTAATTATTAACGCATTAAAGTCCTTTTTTTTTCAAAACTCGAGACATGGAGATTGACATTGCTATTCCACAGGAATAAATCTGCGCTGAAGTAGGAAAAATACATTTTTTGTTTTTAGTGCCCGGAAACATTTTTTGAGCATTCTAAGTAATACATTATAATTCACCATGGTTAAGCTCTTAGGTTAAGCTTTAATACACATTTTGGAGTACAGAACAGACTATACTGTTAGGCTGTGACCATTAAGTGATTTATTTTCAGATAGTATATAATGTACCTAGTATTATTATTCAGCGAAGTTCCAAAAATTCCACTTTCCAGCTTACGTAGCTACACTACAATAGTAAAACTATTGGACCTACCGGCCCACGAAAATATAGCCGAAACCAGAATCCCGCCAATCATTAGTGCGAGGCCCGGCGTGACATAGCTTCCGCTCCCTTTTCCTCGAGCCCGACGAGCCTGGAGCGTATGCTCACTGAACTTGCAGTAGGGATAGTCCTTAGTCATCGAGCCCTTAATTGGCGGGGAAGCAACGTTGTAAGTTTCCTGGAGAACGGTACAGTCTCGACCACGGGCCTCCGTATCCCGCCCACTCGCCGTTCCAGCATGGAGGACCAGGAGGACTCCGACCACAAGAAGCAACTTCAAAGGCCACATGCAAACGCGGGTTCCTATTTCAACCCTAAAAAAACGAAAAAGTGTGCGTAAATTCTGGCTAAGTTACTGTACCTTCATGTCCTTACCTTTATAATCATGAGTAAGGGTCAAGGTCAAACGGCATTCAATATGCTGGCTCGTCTCAAGTATTTATTACTGCATTTTTTCGCAGTCTGTTGCCGGCTAAAATCTTATTCAAGAGGATGTTTACATTCTGTAATTACGAAATTTCCAGGTTTCCCAGTTCAGTGCTGCTGTAGCGACGAGTCGTGGAATCAGAATCAGAGTTGACGAATCTAATTCGACTTGGAATCTGGAACCCGTATTTTCCGGGATTCAGACAAAAGTATAAATGGCATACGAGTTCCAATTTTTTAACATCCTAGTGAAAAGATTGGCATTGGCATTGATAGCTGTTTTTGCTTTGAAAAGGCAGACCTGAATCCGAAGCCTTAATTCTTAAAACCAGGAATCCGAATCCGAGTGTTTCCATTATACGCTATTCTAGGCATTAATGAAGCATGCTTTCAACGAATATGTCATATTTACTTTTCCACACTGTATAACCTACTTCCCATTTATAATCATAATTCACAATGAACCCCGGCTGGGTGACCATCGTGCGGCGTACATTTAATTCGTTTCAGTGTAAATTAACCTTGAGATACATAGTAGTAGGTAAATAGTAACAACTGCTTAGCTTAGTTAGAGTCGTTCTTAGTTTAGGCTGCCCGGCTCTCCGTGCTCCGGACCTCCACAACCGTGAAAGTGGGCTTCCGTGCCATGCGTCGGCTCTTCCCATTCGAGTCCTCCTGTCCTGGTCGAACCAGCGTCTCGTTGAGGCTCCCGTAGAAGACCGTCGTAGAGTTGCTTAGGTTGGAGCTGGCCTTGAGCATTGGGTCCGTCGTGACGCCCTCCACGTCGTCCCCATCAATGTTGGCAAAGTCAGAGGAGAGGCGGGTCGTCTCGGGCGGGGCCGAAGTGAGGAGCTTCAGGGCGTTGTCCTTGGACAAGTTGGCCACGTCAGTGGTGGAGAGGGAATGGACCTTCGGCGGCGGCCGGTCATGGAGGTACGCGATGACGGGCGGGTTGGCCGAGGACGTGGAGAGGAGACGGTGGTTGCAGGACCGCCATACTTGGGCCGTCGGCCCGCTTCCAACGTAGCACCTATAAGCAGGAAACATCAATTAGGATATTAGTCTCACGTCAGGACTGTGCTGACCTGGCTTGAACTTTTCGTGGTGGAAAAATGGTTTTAAAAAAACGATATTCAGCGGAATAACTTTGTATGCGTAAACCTAACTTTGCTGGTGCATGTCTTAGTCAACCCAACTTTTGGAGTGGAAGCAAACCTTGTTAATGCAAACCCAACCCAACATATACCGTGCAAACCTAACCCAACATTTCACGCGCAAACCTAACCTAACTTTTGTGCTGCAAACCTAACCTAACTTTTGTGCTGCAAATCTAATCTAACTTTTGTGCTACAAACCTGAGCAAAATTTTGCGCTGCAAACCTAACCCAACTTTTGCCACGCAAATCTAACTTAATTTTTATGCTACAAACCTAAGCGTACCTAGTTTTTGCCGTCCAAACATAACCTGAATTAACTTTTTATTAACGCAAACCTAGACCATTTTTTGCTGTGCAAACATAACCTAAACTAACTTTTTGAATGCAAACCTGGATTTTTGCTGTGCAACATAACCTAAATTAACTTTTTTAACGCCAACCTAACTCATTTTCTGCTGTGCAAACCTAACCTAAACGAACCTTTAATGCAAACATAACCCATTTTTTGCCGTACAACCTAACCTAAACTAGCATTTTTAAGGCAAAGCTAACCAATTTTTTTTACCGTGCAAACATAACCTAAACTAACTTTTTCGGTGCTAAACAGACTCATTTTTTGTCGCGCAAACCTAAGCTAAACTAACTCTGAATGCAAACATAAACCATTTTTTGCCGTGAAAAACTAGGCTAACCTAAGTTTTCTGGTGCAACCTAATTCAATTCATCCTAACTTGATTTTATATAGTCATCTTGCACACTCAACTTAGCTAATCTAATCGAACAATAGTTTTGTTCGTAAGCATATTCGGGCAAAAGGTTATTCGGACAAAAGGTTATTCGGACTAAATCATTCGGACAGAAACACTTTCGGACATACAAATTTTATATGTATAATTTTCCGGTAGGAAACCATTATTAGCGCCCGGAAATGTTGAAGGTCTTACCAAGGCACGCTGAGACCTCGAGAGTAGCCGCAGAAATGATCGGGCCGACAGCAGAAGTCCCAAGTCCCGCGAGCATCTACGACACAATAGTGGAAGCCCGCCTCCTTGTCCTGCGTACAGGCCCGGAGGCACTTCTCCCCGTTCACGGTCTGCGTTTGAACTGTTTGGATTTGGAAACGTAGGTTAGGTAACTTTCAAAATCCAGTTTAACCATTCAGAGGCCTTCTAAGCTTACCGTCCCGTTCCCGTGGCCTCCCATGGTAGTCCGAGTCTGGTAGTGCGGGAATGACGGAGCCCATGGGTCGGTCCCCGTACCGGTGTGGAGGATATGGATCCCGCCCATAGTCTGGGACCCGGGTCCCAAAGGCGGGCCTTTCGTAGGCAGGTCGGTAGTCATATGGAGGACGCGCCCGGTCCCGTTCGTAGGAACCGCCGCTAATGACCGTGCTCGTGGAGACGTAGTGCCCGTGTCCGCGCCCGTAGTCACTCCCGTAGTAGCCGCCGCCACCACCGCCGCTTCCGTATCGGCTCTCGGTTGACGTGAAGGGCCGCCGCTCATCCCGACGACAGAGCGGGTCGCCCTCGTCGTAGCGGTAGATAACGGCGTTCTCGTAGCGGTCACGGGCCGGGATGAAGTCACTGGCCCGAAGGTCCTGTTCGTAGTATTCGCTTAGTTGGCAGGAACCGCCGGAGTTGGAGGTTAACCTAGTTCCAATGTGTACAACTTATACATACATATATTTATTGAGGCATTTACATAATTGTACAAGCTAAAGTCACTATTTATTTTGAAGCACTAGTATTAAGGCATTTCAATTCATATGCGAAGCATCATACCTGTACGATAGAACACGACAAGGGAAGCGGAGGACTTCCAAGGACCGGAGACACTCAATTCTGCACTCTTCGAGCCCTTTGGTCGGGAACTGGGCTCGCGAAGCTAAGCAAGGAACCAAATATTCAGATTTCAAAATATATTGGAGACAACTAATTACTAATTCGAAATAACGCCACCAGCCACCAGTTTTATATTTAAAGTCATACTACGATTTCAATGTACTGTAATACGCCGTTCAAAGTATCGATTCATTTTCTTGAATGAATGTCATAATGGTTTCAAAACCTTCGTCACTCGGTGGTAATAATTTTTTTTTCAAACTAAGCACAATTAAGCATTAAATACAAGCCTTTCCTTACCTTCGGGATCCAAGTAGAAGTCCTGTTTAATCTTGATGAGGCAGGCTGTAAATTAAACTCAATTAAATTCGGGAAATTCAATTTTCCAGTCAAAGTAATATAATAGCGTGATATGGTAAGCTGTCCAAGCAAGGGGCACAAATGTATTTATGTAGCCCCCAATGAAGTAGATTGGCATTTTGGTAAGCACACCTTCCCTCCGCTCATCGTAATAGGGGAGGTTGGGCTGATGACTGGTGGTCGGTCTATATGACCCAGTCTCGACTACTGCACTACCCGGGTGACCCATGACGCCCTCTGGCTGCCGGTGACTCCCCGGCCTGTCCGTATAACCTGGTCTCGGGAACCCTTCGTCCAGAACCTTGTTCTCAGGCAAGTAGTAGGAGCCCGGCCTCCTGGGATGGTAGTCCCTTCGGGGCTCGTCATAAGAGGGCGGACGGCGGGGGTCAGGCCGATGGAGGTCATCGGGTCGGTGGAGCTCAGGTCGCCGGTGATCGGGCCATCTTCCCGCGTCCGGGACGGGCGGCGTGTAGTGGGTATGCTTGAACCCGTCGGCCGGGGCCGGGCGCCGATTCAGGTACTGATCGTACAGGACGCAGTCGGCACCCATCAGGCGCCCAAGCTCGTAGAGGTCATAGTCGGGGTCAGGGAGGACGTCGTAGGAGGAGAGCCGACTAATGTCAACGTCGTAGAGCGTGCAGGTGGACTCGTAGCTCACGTCACGGTGGAACGGGTCCCGACCCCGCGTCGTGTGCCTTTGGGAATTTAAAAAGTTCAGAATATTCATGCTGCGCTAACAATATAGACTTCAGCCCAAATCTATATTTTCGTGCAGCATTAATTACAAGCCTTTGACCATTCCGGTTTTTGGTATTATTAAGCAGCAGGTAACGAACCGAATCGTTTGGCTTGCACGGACTCGAGATCTTGTGATTATGATTGACATACCTGAGTGAGAAGGCTCGGCAACGAAACCTGCAGAACCAGAACAAGAGTGAGAAGATGAGCTAAGTTGCGAATGTCATCTAATTCCGTGTGTCAGTTTTAGGACTCACCGTGATGCTGTCTGACAGAGGAACTCACACTGGGTTGCAGTTGAGGTCTGATGTGTGGACTTAATGAGGTTGGGTGCAAGTTTGGCCCCTTGCTTCACAACGACTGCACAGACTACACAGATAAGTACACCAAGATTAAGGTCATTATATGCAGAAGTAGGGCGGTATGACACTTTTATACATTATACATTATAAGAATCAGTTAATTAGCAACAAATATGTAAAATAAAGCGCCGTATGTGCCTTATTTTGTGACTTGTCATTGACGCCAATTTCTATAGAATATGAATCCAAACTTAATGTATAGACTTGAATAAGATGCGTGTATACCAAAATTGCACGCTACAAAAAGTTGTAAACTACACCTACAGGAATTCAACATTGGAAACGAATTAATCCGAAATGTGGGTGAAAATACGGGAGAAAGTGGTGAAAGTACAAGAGAAAGCGGGAAAAGTCACGAAAAGTAGTCGATTGGTTTGAACTTTTTAAATGGCAATTTTAAGTCTGTAATGAGCATGTAAAAAGTATTAGATGGTACTTTGGCTATACCTCCGAAGGATCCGAGCCGACTCGTAGTCTTGCAATGTGGCTCTCTCTGGAAGTAGTCGTAGTCGTAGTCCTCCACAAAGTCGTACTTGAGCCGGCTCGACTCGTCGTAGTTCACAATGTAGAAGGGGGAGAGCTCGCAGTTGGCCACGTTGTACGTGTAGCCCGACACCATGTACCTAGAAATGAGAGGTTACAGGTTAAAAATGGTTATCAATTAGACCAAGTGCAGTAAATGCTCAGCTAGAAGTTTCGTTCAGCCTAATCACATTGTAAAGATTATTTCAAAATATGTGTGCGGAAACTTGACGATTCAATAAAGTTATATGCCAAAAACAGATACCTTTATTTTCTCGTCCTATTAATTCCTACTAAGGCATTTGCTATTCAATGGCTGCAATTTAAACTATCACCAATTAATTCGAAATCTCTCACCAATTAAAACAGATTTCCTCAACAATTACAGTAAATTACTCACCATTCATTTAAAACTTATTATGAGCAAAAGATTATTTATTTTACAATATTTAACGGAATTAAAATTCTCTTATTTGCAGTATTTCAAAACCGTGGGGAGGAAATCTGCTCTAATTGGTGAGAGATTTTGAATGTTTTGGTGATTGTATAAATTTTTTTGCTATTCAATATCTTAATCTTACCGATAGCTTATAGACCGACAGTTCCCGTCGTCGATACAGGATTCCTGGCATTCCTAGTGTTGTAAGAGAAAGAATAAATGCATTACAAATGCATATTTTTGTATATTTAATACACTTGCAAAATTTTTGCACAAGTTGCTGTTAACAGATACAGCTATAAACGTTAGCTCAGCCTTTTATTGAACGTACCTGAAGCCCACCAACGCTAATGGCCCGAAAGACGTGATTCTTGGCCAGCCGCTTCCCAGACATGAGTCGGTAGAAGCAGTCTAGATAAATCAATCATGACATTAGACATGACCTTTGACACCTGTCTGTAAAGGTAATACGATGACCCACCAATGGGAACCCCGTTCCCAGGGGCAGAGCTGAAGAGCGGCTGCCGCTGGATACAATTTGAGCCCATAAGGTAAATGTCATAGTGCGGGGCCTTGGCGATCTCGTCATAGGCTAGCGACGTGTTTCCAACGCTCCGGGAATCCCGAAGTGTCCGAATGGCCAGCTCGCAGGTCCCGTTGGCGGGCCCAGAGACGCTGAAACCGTAGCTTAGATTAGCGCTCAATATCGGAGATCAAAAAGGATACTAAGCAGGCTTATTCTTACCCGAAAGCGAGTCCGGCACAGCCCCGTTCCCGCTCACACTCAACCTGACACCGTTCCAGCGTCACGGAAGTCAGAGTTCGCTGGGGATGACCTGTGGCGAGTCTGTAGCCCTGGAGCCACTTCTCGAAGCAGCCAGGGTCTGACAATTCAGTCAAATTAGTATTTATGCTCCATTTGAATTTTAATTGGTTTCAACTAATCGAAAAATTCAGAAACTTCAAATGATTTAGCTAATCAATTTATTTTAACAAAAAAAAAATATAATTATATAAATATATATAATTCTAATTTGATGCATTTTCTTACATAAAGTAAACCGTGTAACATTCTGTAACTCGGAAACAACTTCAACTAAATTAATCGCCATGATTAAATATAGTTCTAAAAGTAAGCCCAAACGGCGCTAAAACGCATTTTAATAAAATAGGTTGTTCAAAATTTAGACGGTTTGGTGAGATTCCACATTGATTACAAAATAGAAGGAATTTGTCAACTTCTCTCTAGAATATCCTCTTTGGGGTCAAAATGTACTGATTCGTTAAAATCAAAATATAAAAATAATTTGAAAAAAATTATTTCATCAAATTTTGAAAAGGATGAATCAAAATTCACTTGTGAAGTGGTGAGAGGATTTCCTCAACTGAAAAATATACTAAGTCTGCATCTGTGTTTACTTTTTCTAATTGCTTATTTAGTATTTATTCTTCCAAATTTCGATTTAGAGTATTTTTCAGTTTCAGTACTATCAAGCACGATGCACGATATAAATACAAAACAAGTGGAATGGTTTCCTCAAATTCCCATTGTTTCATTTTTACAGAATTTTATTCTGGCCTTCTGCTGTCTCCGTCAAAAAATCAAAGCATTCGTCAAAAATCCCATCCGTAAGTAATTTGACACTTTCTAAGCCATTCACTTATCTACAACTCCGGAATACATACAATCAAGTAATTTCCAGAAAGATAATGCTTGAAGATGTAGAGTCAGCGTTACTATCTTATATGCAACAAAATAGTGAAATTCAACATGTTTCCAAGCTATGGAGTGTATACGCCTATATGCGCTCTAGTATTATTAATTAATTCGTTATTTTCGTATCTCCTCATTATTCATAAATAATTTCAAAATATATTTTTGCCTTATATTATATGAGCACGACAACAATATTACGCGGCTAATTTACCTCGACTACGGCTCCTTACCTTTGAACGGGGCCACGTTGGCAATGATTTGTACGAAAATGAAAAGTCGGACTAATATCTGGACTCCCATCCTGATTAAAATTAAAACAATTAAATAAAGACACAGAACCACAGCTCCACACTCTGCTCAATTGACACTTTTGGAGTCCTTATGAATCCCGCTGCATTCTGCCTATTGCTCCATTCCTTGTCAACTTGTTGATCCCTCCACGGACGGAGTTAGGCGGTCCAAGATGCTTTCCAATTGAAAAGTAAGAGTGGACTGGGCTGGAGGCTCGTGCTACAGGGGAAAATGGGCAAAAGGTACAAAGGAGGTAAAAGACCGGATGTTCAGGAGCTTCGTGTACGGCAGGCGCCAGGTTGCGGATTCAGCCTGATAAGGACCAGAGCTATGTTGCTATGTACCTAGGCTCGTCTTCGTGTCATACTACCCCTGCCCATTTACCCCAAACTCTCATGCATGTCTAATTAATAATCATCATAATTCGTGGGTGGAGCCGGAGCCCTCTGATGTCAAGCTGGACCAGATAATAAGGGATCCATTTCGGGCTCTTGGAGACAAAAGGGAATGACCTTAGGACAGGGACCAGGCGGGAGACCTCCGGGCCAGGGGCAGAGCTCGTGCTCCGGCGTACAAAGGCCAATGGAGTATAATTAGCAATATTCCGAAATGCTATACCTGGGCCCAGCCGAGTAAGACAATTGATAATTGCAAACTTCAAATTGGAAGATTTGGTGAACGCGAAGGGACTGGAACAGCTAAGTGGGCTACAGTGTTGACCGTACGTCACGGAATTATATTTGAGCGAATCTCAAGAAGTCACCTATCAGTCCCAATTCCAAACCAGTTCCGTAGAGTTGAGCTCAAATTTCCAAAACAGTTCAATATTAAACCCGCTCATTTTAGAATTTATTTTCCGTTATATCCTATTATGTTTATGACATAGGTCTCCTGGATGCGTGCCTTGTAAATTATTACCTGTTCGTTCTTTTTGGCAGTACGTTTTGGACTATTTCTATTTTGCATAATCTAT
The DNA here is from genome assembly GCA_034696285.1 of Hypogastrura burkilli. Classification (NCBI taxonomy): domain Eukaryota; kingdom Metazoa; phylum Arthropoda; class Collembola; order Poduromorpha; family Hypogastruridae; genus Hypogastrura; species Hypogastrura burkilli. Next base: position 1,892 of record JAQFZY010000457.1, on the reverse strand, counting down.
TTGTAAAAAAAAACCATGAATCAGCCTTTAATAATTTCTCCGTACTCCTCAGTCTGCTCAGTTTTAAGTACTTTCTTTAAATCCTGTATTTGAGCAGCTGGACGACGTCTCATTGTCATTGCATGTTGTGCCAAGTCCATGGCCTCCGAACAAAGCCTATGGAAATCCTGATTAATTAACGGCTGAGGAAGAGCGTGGAGGAAACGAGGTCCGTTTTCCCGAGCCTTTGCGTGTCCAAGTCACCCAAGTAGTGTCGGGAATTCTAAGGAAGTGACAAGGAAGGTTTGGGCCCAACTACTACGTTGCAGAACTCAGTGGGGTTCTCCTATTATGATATGAGTCCATTCTGCAAACTTAAGATGAATTCTGCAGTAAGTAATAAATACCAGCATGAAAGGGAATGGCTGGGGAGGAAGGAGGGCTGGGCATGGTTGAGTGAGGCGGAGGTCAAATTTCGGTCCGATGACCAGCCACAAGAACCAAGGAGAGCCTACGAAGATCCACTCCCTGCTGACGACGCCGTTCTTCTTTTTTGGAGCTCAGGAGGCGGAAAACAATGGAAGGAAACGGCTCCACCCAGAAGCACCTTAAAAAAGCTGCCCATTGTTAAGAGAACCGTGTCCAAGAGCAGGAGGGAGACGTGGAAGAACTATAAGAGCCTCAACTCACTCTCAGCCGCACTCAACTGTGGGATTCAGGGACTCGGCTAAATAGTAGGCTCAGGTCTCGTAATTCATAATTTAATCAACTCTAATTGTTTGGGGATTAATTCGAACCAAGGCCCTAAGACATTTTAACCCTCAGCTTGTGGACTAGGTTAGGTTGACATATTTGACACTGTTGGGCGAAAAAACATTACTGAATGTAAAAATGAATCCAGAATATTAAATTAATTTCTGAACTCTCAAATTAGCGCAATTAGTAAAATTACGTATTTTTTTTAGATTTATTCATTTCAACTTTATTTTTGGCGAAAATGTGTGTTTAGACCAGCCGATTACCCCGATATATTTATTCCTTTCGAAACGGCTTTAAGTACTATTTCGTCTTTTTTGGCAGAAATATTAATAACATCGCTTCGGTTAATATTTACGGATAAAACCAATCGATTCTATGTAATATTGATAGAGCATTGAACTGCTCCAACTGTTCCTTGGTGTAAGCTGCCTAATAATTTGTCTGGGAAGTCAAGTGCAGCTGCCGGCTAAATGATCCCTTTAAATTATTGCCCCATACTTATTTTGCAAGCAAATTCTCAAAGAGCCCGGCCGCCCTGTGTCAATTTGATCTGATTTATTTACCGGTGATCGAAAGGAGAGTAGAATGGCGATGAGGGCCGTAGATAGGGACAGGACTGCCCAGGGCAGGGCATAGTTCCTCGCAAAGCTCTTCTCTGGCTCCGTAAAGAGGTTCTGGACCTCCTCAGTGCTTAATTAATTGATTTAAAACAAGGGCAACATGTTTTTTTTTTTTTTGGTAAGAAAGGTGCTGCTGATTAAAATGGTGAGAGAAATTGATAAAAACTATTCCTACTACGAACACCCATAATTTGTGATTATTCACTAAAATTCAGAATACGAAAAAAAAAATATACAGATAAGTTTATGATTTTCCCAACTAATACTAACACCAATTTTTGTGAATACCGGAAAATTATTCCTTCATAAAATTCAACGTGATTTTAATCCAGTCATTGTAAGGTATTATAGGGTGCAGTGTTGCAGACTATTCTTGTCAACTCTAATACTATTTACGGTCCTGTAACAATGCGTAGTATGTATTTATTATGCCGATACAGATAAAGACTTATTTGGTTAAAAAAGGGTCTAAAATGGAACTCTTGCCGGATGTGCCAGAGAGCCAAGGACCTTGAATCTTCTCCTACCGCAGCA
>JAQFZY010000456.1:0-27430 GCA_034696285.1 Hypogastrura burkilli | reverse complement strand
TGTACATTGAGATGAGAGAGTGTTGCGTTTTTCCATATTTCTTTCTACGAGGCACACAAAGATGATACTGCCTGTATCACCAACCATCAACAACTGCAACTTTATTGAGCTCGTCAACTGTGAGAACCCACGTGAGAAAAGTCAGAACTTCTTCAGCAAGTTCTACTACCACAACAAGCTGAACTAAGATTTCGGATCATTGGTGATGTTAAAATAATATATTCAAACTAAATACAAAAACCTAACTAAATGCACGAATCAAAAATATTTGTCGTTGATTGAAGAGACTATTAACAAACGATATAAATACACCGTCTTTTGACTTGCTACAGTTACAGAGCCTAAATACTGCCAGGACCCTTAATTCAACTCATGGTTAGTGATGGTGACTTTTGACTTCCTGAACTTCAATATCTATCATACTTGCGCGTACAATGATTACCAAAGACTTATAAAGTAGCATATGTCCGGCTACGGCCCAAATAGGAAATCGAAACATGCAGAAAAACCGCAACAAAACATTGGGGATTGGCGGCGACCACAGACACAGATGGTACCTACAGTAGAGTTACACCACAAGTAAATTAGGACGCCCTGTCCATACCATACACGGTAGTAATGAGTTAATAGAATAATCATTAATTTAACCTCTGACCTGCAATATAAAATGCAAGACATGACAACGGTATAACAGCAAGGGCAACGAAGTAATAATGCTTAATACGATTAACCCACATTTGACTGTTTTGAGTAAAAAGAAATCAATTTTACGGAATCCCTTGCACAATTCAAAACATAGGCCACTTACGGTGACTGGTTACTATGAAATTGGCATTGACTAATCCAATTAATAATAACAATAACAATATTCAAGAGGGGACGGGATTTAACCAAAGACCTTGCCGAAATAAGAATTTGGCAGAGTTGAAGCTTATAATATTTAGTTTGATACAGGTCGCCCGAATTTTGCAGGCATTACTTACAGCTATTTGTGTGCAGGTAGTACTACAGTAGTATGCATTAAATCTCACAACCAGCATTAAATGACTGCGAACAGCATTTAAGTATATGTATATTATAGCTCCGGGTAAAATAAGTCAGTAATATCGTAAAAAAGGAGTATCCCTTAATAATTAGTCATGATTTTGAATATTCAGATCCCTCCTTAATGAGGGAAAAGTAGTTGTAGGTAAAGTAATAAGCACTTGGGTCCATTCAATTGAGTATACACATCAGTCAGCCTCGGCCTCGGCCGTCTGCCGTCTGCATGATTGCGAATTTTAGTATGTAGTCTTGAAACCCTCACCCAAAGGCAATTTGGGAATAAGAAGTGAACCCAAATGTAATGTAGTAGAATGTAGCCAGAGCCAACCAGTCGGTCAATACGCTAACGGTAGAAACAAAGAAAGGATGGAAAACACTTTACGCCAAGTCAAGGACCAGCATCTCAGTAGTCTCTGAACGGTACTTACATGATGGCAGTTAGCTAATAACTTCAGGATACATATACAGCTCCGAATTCCGGCATGTAATAAAGTGGAATGCTTCAAATAATACAGAGAATGCAATCAGTCTCCTGTTCGTCTGTCCACAGTCCTAAGTCCTAATCTTACTCATCTTCAATCAAGGAGGGCCACACTACAGAACAGACACAGTTCTTAGTATTTGGACGAAAGGCAATCGAGAACCTTTAGATCTTGCTGTCCTATGTATTTACTATGTAAGTAGGTACGATATTCAGGCTAAGCGTTAATTAACGTCTTACCTGTCAATGTCAATGTTAGCCGCTTCATACGAATCTAGTGGTTTCAAATGCCTTCTATTTGCGACCTAACAGCAAAAATGCTGGGAAATTAATTTAATTTACTGATTAGGCTTACTGACTACAGAAACTATTAGGATTCAAAAAATATTGATCTACACTAAACCTTATTTTAGTGAACAATTAAAATATTTTTCTTAACGAGTCAGCATTTTTACCTAATTACTAGTAAGTCTTTTTAGGCTCCATAAGAAGTGCAGCAAAAAGTGCTCGTATTTCCGAAATAGATTACTAATTTTCGAGCTATTAGCCTAACATTCAAAACAATCGACACCCAATCTAACAGACTACAGTATCTGCAAGTACAAGTATTTTCCTATGTCTTAGGCAATTTCTCTATTTACAAAATAAATGCGACGAAAAAGTGGATTCTGCTCAAGTACTGCGTTTAAATTCTCGTGTCTTAATATGATGTATTTATAACACGAAGGACGAGAACAATCAGACATGACAATTATCCTACGATCTCTAAACTATGTAACTGGATTCGAGGAGATACAGATAGCCAATCGCTCCTTGTCATTAGCGTGGACAAGTGGACTAATCTCTTCCGCGCTCCATACGGCATCCCATGGACATGAAAAATCAAAGTGGGCACGAGCTCCAACAAGATAAGCGTACTATAAATCAGAGCGAAGTCTGCTGAACTACAATGGAGGACTAAAGAAGTGGAAAAAATTGAGGATGATAACCTGACATTCGATTGTCAACATTTACTGTTGACTCTTCTGGCTCCTGAGTCAAGCATACGACTAGGATAGGAGAATAGCCTGTCTGCAGTTAACAACACCAAGCCGTACATGCCTTTAAAAAACCGTTGGAAGACACGAGGACAAGAGCCTTTCCTGGCTCAATTAGAATAGGAACAGTATTGAAATTGGGATTACCTTACTCGTTAGTAGTGCTGAAGACCAAGCCGGGGATGACAGGCAGAAGAGGAGGAAGTTAACTTTATACAGGTCAGGCAAATAAAGCCTCAACCGTATACTTATACTACCGAATCAATTTATTACCCTGGTATCTTATCCGTTACTACACATTACACATGCTACGCACATAGTATAGGTAACTTGGAAAATAAAAATATTCCTGACCGCGCCGTCCGCTTCTCAAATAATTGGATTCAATGAACGATAGCTAATCCTAAATTCGCAACATCCGACAGAACGGACTGAAATATATATGGCTGACATTTAACGAAACGAAGTTTTTTTTAAAATATAATTTACTTACGTCTGATAAAATAAAAACAAAAGTTTCGACAAGGTGAACAACATTTGCAAAGAGTCAACAATACAAGTCGAAGGAGAGAAGGCATTCACATAATACTACAAGTAGCAAGCATTACAGGTAGCTGTTCAGCTATCCAATATAAAGACAAACGGCAATTGGCACGCCTTTGTTTGTTTTTCACTACTGAACTAATTTAGGTTGAACAAAGATGTTGCAAACTGTGGTGGGGAAGAAACAAATGATGCATTTAAGTAACGTACGAGCTGCTTACTGCTCTGCTCCTACAGGACGTAATCATAAAGAAAGAGCGTGGTTTCCACGATAAAGTATCTACTCATCCACGGATGTAATTGATTACTTCCCATTGTTTATTTAAGCCTCTGTTACTGGGCTGTTTCAGGTCGAATCACTGGATGTCTCAAGAGGTGTTAATGGGCCTCACAAAATGGCTTATATTGTTCAGCAGTGTGAGAACTACCACAGCGTGTCCATTGTAGCTACCAAATGTAATTTACAACGGGTGATGATAAGGACTGATTTGTTAATCTGGTTCTAGAACCAAAAGGTGCAACTGGCGGAAAGAAATAGGTGAGTCGTGCGATAGAGGTAAACCACAGCATTCTTCACAGAAGCAATATCTGTGCCATGCTCCCTTAAAGTGTTTCTACATGGATTTCAATTACTTAAGTACATGGCAAAAATCAAAGATGTAGGATCCTCTTGCGTTAGCTAAAATACAAGCAGAATGGGGACTAATTATATTGAATTAATTATTCAACTTAAGTAATTCTCATAATGGACCAATAGAATCCTAACATAACTCTAAGTTTTGAAATGTCTAATAGAGAATAGAATTTAAGTGTAAATAATTTGCAATATCATCCCCTTATCCTCATGTGTTTTCAGATTTTGCGCTTAAGATTAGAAACACTACACGTAATGCCACCTTATTCCCAAGAAAGCTCATGAGACACGAGATTTCAGATTAAAGCATCAGCAAATTAAATTTACCTATTATAGAGATTCAATTTCCAGCATTCATGCTGGGGATCAAAATCATCAATCATCAATTGGCTAAAACGCAGCTTCACAAACCTTGGAACGTCACATTCCCTTTTTTGCAATCACGCCTGTTACCTCCACATAGATGCAGAATATAGGAATAAGCCTACAAAATATAATACGCACAAGACTTGGAATCATATGGAGTACGCCCACTTTTATATTGAACGTAAATGTGGAGACACTGCGTAATGAAATCACTGAGCACTTGTGAACTGATATAATCGGCAAGGATTAACTAATGGAATTAACTTATAGCGTTGGGACTATATAACTAGGTTATATATAACTGCATAATACACAGTGCTACAAAGTTAAATCTGCGTATGCCTAATAAGGAAATACAGATGATGTAAGTACAGTAAGCGAGCTGGCCGAATAAAATAGACACCAACTGATAGGTCCATATTCAGACTCAGATTGCATTTGCATTCCAAGGGTTAGTGCTCGACGTATTAATTTCACAGTTAACCTGATTCCCTCAATCAATCTTCGACTAGATTATATAGAGCAGTTACTATAAGTTGGTATTAGTTGGGGCTTCGATGGTGTAGCATGGCGCTAAAAACTTTCATTTAGCGATGTATTATTGACTTGACTTATAATAGTTACGATAGTTACTAGCATGTCCTATATACAGTAATACCTAGGTAGGTACTAAAGTAAGGTAAGCATAGACTTCACACAGACTGATTGCTAACTGTCGGTTACGTAATTATTTATTCCATAAAAATTATTAGAAGCAGAACGAATGGGCGTCAGATATCAGAATTAGACCAATTTTCGGCGTAAAAAGTATGCACTTGAAGTTGAGTGGCAGGCCTTCAACAATTGAGCCTCGGTTGGCTCAGGCTCAAACATTAAATAAAATGGTCCGGATACACGGATTGGAGACTCTGAAGTGTCCGGAAATGAAGGGAACTTTATGACAGCAATTCCCAGGATCTCATTTAAAATCTGGCAGAGATTCATTCTGGAGCATTGTAAAATTTTACGAGAATAAGTCTCAGCAACTGAGTTATTTTTAACCACCGTAATTTTAATAAAAAATACTTACTCTGTATTGATGCTGCCCAAAAATATAGATTTGAGCCCAATACAAAATATACAAGCAAGTACATGAGATTTTTAGTAAGCTCAAAACTTCATTAAATTTGTCCCGAGGGTCCTTAGCTCATATTTTATCAAGTAGGTATGTCAATCTTCCGTTTTCAAATTATCTTAAAGAGAGAAAAGAAAGACTAAATCATTTGCACTTAAGGAAATTGCTCCAACCCGGTTCTCAATCTCAATGCTCATGCTTTCACACTTTGTAATACAAAGGCGCCAAGGTATTGTACTACAATCACACATCTGCAAATTGTAAATACCTAGGTAGGCTCTCCATCCCTTCCCTGTCACGTAGGAATGCAATGTGTCATTTTCCAAGTTGAGCGAGCACGGCCTGCCTTTTGTCATTTTCGTGTCTTTTAATTTATACGCGGTGTATGAACCCATAAAAGTGCCAGGACACATGTACCTACTTCTCCGCCCAAGTCGAATCCACTAATGACTGGTCTTGGACTTGTAATGAATGGCGCCTGCCTAATAATGATGTATGGCCATTGAGGCAGAATGACTAAATAAGTCAACTGGCCCATCCTCTCCCAATCTGTTCTAGTCCAGTAATCTTTTCAAAAGGTAAGACGAGTCTGTGAATTAGATACGATTCAGGTCCGGGATTCGATTCGGTCAAACTCATTCCGTTACCTACTTCCTAAATTATTCAAAATTCATATTCTGCCTCTCAGATTTCAAAGTAATATACAGGCGGCTGTAATAAAGCAGCACGTAAGTGCGTACTTATTCTCAAGTAGTAGGCTTTGATTTGTTGCCAAATATTGTAGATTTCTCTCATGTGGGTAATGGGCACCCATCTCAAATCTCCAATTGTCACTCAAAGCTACTCCTACTGTACAAACGTCTCCGTGAATACAGGATGGATGATAATTGAGCATATTAAAATGTTTGAATTGACGGTGATAGTTTCCTATTCCATTGTAAAAATTACAGAGTATCGTGACAAAACCTCGTCTTCTCTCCGCATTAAAAGAATGTGAGGAAGACGAAAAGTCGCGTAATTAGGCGGAAAGTTCTGTAGGAAAGCCAGCCTCTTCTTTCGCCTTTGCATTCATAAAGGCAAAAAATCAAGCTGGGCCTTTGTTTTTGATCCAAGTGAGTAACTCTCTGCTCTGGATCTACAACCTGCATTGCGTATTATTGCTGGCCGAAGTGTTAAAGTCAGAATTCAAATGGCATCCCTAACCACTTACAATTTTAGAGATAGGTAGATCAACTGAGACTGAGACTAATACAATATTCAACACAATACAAAACCTACACTTAAAATTATACGGTTTTTCGTAATTTAATTATTAAAACAATAATGTGTTTGGGATGAATGTTGTACAAGAGGACTGATTTGCACAGGAAAGATCCGGCCCATCAGACCGAGACAGTATAGGTAATCCTAGATCCCAGGCCTGGTTTGTGCAAAAATCAACGCCTATCTCTGGCGTTAGAATATAAAGGCCATAAAACGCCCTTTTGCTAAAAAGCAAGGCCTGACAGATGACAGCCTTTCTGAGCACGCTGTACGCGATTGGCTTTACAATAACATTTGAGCTGGAATCATTTAGGTAACGCCTTTGATGTTAACGATCCAAAGTTCCCACACATTGGCCGGTAACAAATTCCCCATTGCAAATTTCAGACACTGTTGTAATTAAATACTAAATCAAATGCAGGTTGTTAAATCTGTAACTCTAACGAATTGCATGACAGCCTGATGGTGCCTTACGCAGAGTCACATACAATATGAAATCATCAGGCCATATCCATGAAAACATTCTAACCCTATACTGAATACTGAAATCAATACTTTTGCTCTTGCCTTTAGCGGTTTTGGTTTTCACGCCGTGTGCTCCTGCAGAACTGCGTATAATCTTGTAATATAAAAACATAAAATCTAGTAAAGTCTTACTTTTCCCGTAGCCTTCCGATATCTTAGTGTGGCCTGATGAATGAGGTCCCGGACGAGCATCTCTTTGTTGGGACACGGAACAATGACCCGCACGTTCCCAAAACAGACTGTCACTTTCATTTTGGAGTCTGGTCGCCAGGCCGAGAGTCCGTCTTCCACTACGATTTGGTGTTTACCCATTCGTCACTTTATATTATTATCCGTAGGTACGTAGGTAGTCACTAGCCACTAGGCACCGGCGGGTCTTCAGACCAAAAACATTGGTAGGGTTCTCTCTTCTCTCCCTACTAAGATAAAGTATAGAATGATGAAGCGAGGAGCGACTCGAATAATTCACATTTTCCCTAAACCAATTGTTTCCCCAAATGCTTCTCCGCGGAGATTCACATGGAACTTCCTTTCCCTTGTGGCAATCAAATCCCAAGGCACTGAACTCCTGGTTTCTGCCACCGCACACAGTTCCGAATCCCAGCCTATCTATCTATAGCTGTGCAAATAATAGGAAACGCACTACTGGCACTTCAGATTCCGATAGGCCTCAAAATAGGTACGGAGCCCTATCAGTCAATGCACCTAAGCAAGTTTCACACTTTTCGTTCGGTACAGTTATGAAGAAGAGTCTAGAGTAATTGGTAGGCGCGAAAAGGGATGACAAGCCTTTACGACATTCCCTCCAATTAACTTTATGACTGAGTGGAGTCTTCCGAGTTCTAAGAAAAGGAGCTCTCTCATCCTCGCTCAAGAATTCCAAAGACATTCCTCAAGAGGAGACGGCCTATTGTTTTCCTCTGCCGTAATTTGCATATTAGTCATTCCCAGATCCACCAGCCAGTTCCCTGACTCACACGCAAGGCAGTTTTAATATTCACACATGCGAGAGAGGATTCTCAGCCTCTTCGGGTTGATCGGCTTCACACTTCAATAGCACATATGGGCAACTATCTGTACGACCATGTGTGTACTGTCTCCTATTTACTGCCAATAGTGTTGAGTAAACGACGTGACCGGAGCTGGGAGCTTTTTGTAGCAAGTATTCACGTATAGGTAGATACACTTTGCACACACGCACTTGTCAAGAGAGTGCGAAACAAACTAAGGCTTCCTGGTACTTGTGAAGCAAATCCTTCTACGCGACAGCTAATCCAACAATGTCAATGGCGTTGAACTTCGAGCTAATTCTTCGGTTGAGGTTGAGGGCCAATATTTCATGGAGAACCATCACGACGAACTACAGCCGCTTGTCACTTATCCTGTGGACAAAAAAAGAGAACACTTATTGAGTAATGCGAACTGTCATCTTCATGTTCTCATCATGTAACTCTATCTCATCTTCGCGTAGCAGGTATATGTAGGTATGAATGGTATGAATTGTTTCCATGTAATACCTAGTCAGGTTCAAGCCACGCAAGTGCTAAATTGTAACAATGCCATCTTCGAGCTACAGCAGTACAAAGACTGAATATTTTATATTTAAGATGCTGGAATACAGAATACAATGACAATGCGTTCCAAAATCTAATTTATTTAAGTACCAGCTACCAGTCTACCGAAAGAGATTTGTGATTGTGCCCATAGGTTACATTGGAGCATGAAGTAGGGATTTAAAAGATGTAGTAGTGTACGAATTTTAAAGCCTGTAACTTGTCCATGTATTAAGCCTTGCTTTCTTATATAACAATTCACAATGAGAATGCCGCAAGCTTAACAGAAGGCTGTGCAGAACACGATTATAGCAAAAAGCATAAAGCACTATCCAGTGCCAGTTCTAAATTCCAATCTGACATAAGAGTTGGCTCACCCTCAGCTAAGCTCAGAGTATCCATGTTTAACAATGGGAATTCACTAGGCAGCACGCAGCTAATAAATTTGAACGCAGTACTAAGTACTAACTTGACTAAGTACTCCATACTGAATCACTGGATCCGCAATGCAATGGCGACACTAAGTACAAAAATCCAGTAATAAATACGAATTTGGGTAAATGCAATTAATATAGGTTGTAGTAATCTCAGTTAAATCGTTAAATTTATGTAGGTACATACCTCAACTCTTCGCCTAATTTTTACCAATTGTATGGACGAAGCTACCAAGAATTAGATAAGCGAAAGGACTCATCACCGGTCAAGGTGAGTCAAGGTAAGCTTCTTTGTCTTTCATGTGAATCATCTCTAGGAATACTTTCAAGAAAAATGAATGAGTGGATTCGTTAAGTCGGTAGCGTTGGAGCCTGAATTGTTCGGTGGTGTATGTTAAAGCCGATATTTAATGCAATACTGAAACTGATTAATTACAGCACTTAACGACAAATAGCTAATTACTTTCCACTATATTATCAATCGTCACCGTACACAATTTTCTAACCAATGGCAGACCATTAAGAAGCGAATTAACACAAAAAAAGAATCTCGAATAATTTTAATCATTCTTAAAGCGTAAGAAAGTTCAAAGGTTCAATCAATTTCTTTACATGATCTACAGAAGTGAGACTTGCGCTTGATGTTATTAACGTGGCATTATAATCGTAATCAGCCATGCATGGAATATCCTATTTCACTTGCAATGAGCCATAGCACGGATTACAATTACAGTATATGTATGACCAGCTTATGCGTATACAAGGTAGTAGGTAACCAACCAAAGGGAGCCCTTTCTGGGATAAACTGTAATGTTAAAAAGCAGAGTAAATTACAAAGGAAAATCTGAACCAAGCGCTTGCCATCTGCTTCCTCAATTTTCTACATCAACATCAGCCCCTCCGTTTAAATGAGCCTGCTTCATTTTATACCTTTAGTAAAAAGGAACCTATCGAAAATTATTGTATCTGTAAGGAAGATGAGCCAAAGCAAGACGCAAGGTGATAGGTGATACATAAAATACTAGCTAACGTTGTTTACTGCTAATTGCGATTTGCAATAGAAGGAGTTGAACTTCATCCACAGGAGTAGACAAGTGTAAAATGACCATAAACTACGTACGCCTTACGAATACGCCCTTCAGAGAGAGCGACGATCTTTCAGCGCCTTCGACTAATCGACTGTGAAGGAAAATGGATTGCGGCCAAAGTACTTAGATACTTATTGCCTAGCTTTTTGTTAAAAAAGTAGCTAATAAGTCTCACTTGCCATAAATTATTCTCTATCTTCAGCCTTCAAAAAAATGTAAGTAGGAATCATACGATTACGCTTTACATCAATCCAACCTACTAAAATGGAAAATATCGACCAATATCGCCATAAAGGGCTTAAGAAAGTGTGAAAAAGAGCTTTACTGAAAAGAAGCAATTGGCCAAGTTTAGCGTGTCATTATCTCCGTTTGCCCTAGAGACTACAGGCTTGCTCCTGACTGTAAATGAGAAGTTTTACCTAGTCGTGTGTAGTTTTGAGTTTTAGGGTCAAGCACACCATGTTAGGGCGTTTTACGGATACAAAACAAAGCATTTAGTGAGACAATCTCGGACCTAGGCTAATTTCAATTTATAGGAACTTTCTTGCTTGTAATTCACACCCCCTAACACGGTACCTGATACCTGATTTATTACACGCCGGGTATTTTCCTCAAATCTGTAATAAGTACATACATATGCATTAAGTAAATCCCACACTAAACAAACAAATAAATCATTTGTAGTAAGACGTCAGGCCTGGACTAATTTGATGTGAAGATGCTTTCTTCTGCTACTGGCAACTCCATCTTTATAAGTACTTACTTGTGATACCCTTTTAAAGTATAGTATCACTATTGATTACGATTGATCCTCGTCGTTCTACCTGTACCATTATAGTAGGTACATACATACATACACAATACACACTGTATATACATAAAGTTAATTTATAGCCAAATAATATAGAATCGATAGAGAATATCTGTCCATTTTTCATGACCCAAATAAGACCACCACTAGCACATGTATCCGGTATCCAGTATCAGAGTTCATTATTTTACCATTTACCGTTGTAGTACCTATGTACATTACTTTGTTACTTTGCTTAACTGCTCCACACTTTATGTACTATACAATATAAGGATCTATATGTATGTACTTATGTATAAGTCAAAAGGCCCAATAAAAAATTCCGCGCCACTTGGAATATGTTCTTGCCAACAATCTGTTAAAAATTAAATGTGATTTGGTTCTCAGCCCTTAGTTTCGATTTCGGGACGGTGGGACACATGACCCAACCCCCAGACCATTAATAATTATTGATGCCACACCAAAGCGTAAGTGTTGTATCCTACTAAGCTGGCTGGGGACCGCAGACGGCATTGCATCAATAACTACGAAATGTGACATACAATACATAAATTGATTACGTAAGTACTTAATTGTTTAACTTACGATTCATGATCCAATCCAACGGCATATGAAATTCTGCTAAACTGATGACCGGGATGCCTAATAATAATAATCCTTCATTTCGTCGTCCGTGTTGTTGACAGTTGACAGACACTAAACAGGTAAATCGCAGGGCTTTAAATTGAATGCCGTTTACGAACCCCTCGCGTACCTTGATTTGGTAAATTAGTTGATTTTGAATTAAATGTAGTCGGAACCCGAACCCCGTCCACTTCCACTCACTCCTGTCCTGTGGACCCTTCGAGAGCAACTGCCTATGCCTCCCTTTCTTCTCTGAATTGTTGAGCGTTGAAGGCCACCTAAATGTGTTCAACGTCTTTTTCCCTCTCAGCCAACCGAAGAGCACGAGGGGGAACAGAACCACAACACAACACAATGGGCATAGCGGATACGTAGTAGTAGGCTGTTATATACGTACACGTACACGCAATACTACATTGTAGATTAGATAGGTATTCAGATAGATCGTCGATGGCAGATGCCAATGATAATAATAATGCCATAATATTACAATCTGAATTAGAATTAAAACGGAGGAATTATAAATTCCGAAATGTAAAACATTAGTATCAAAGAACGGGCTACTCCAACTGCAAACACGGCCGATATTGACGGGATCTTTGAAGCACGATTTTAAATTATTACATTTCAGCGTTTTGATGCTGCCTTTACAAAATATCAGAGGATGGGTAGACAACATGCCGTTTGTTTGTTTGGGAACTGAGCCCCAAACTAAAATATTAGATCACACAAGATTGCTTTGAATTCGCAGTATAAAAAATGTTGAACCCTAAATGATGCGAACTTATTTTACACGTCTTGGAATACTGCGTTATGCATCAGCACCGTGTATCATCTCTACCTAATACAATCCAATGTGAGCTTGTAAATAGTTTTCAAATAGCCTAGACCTTTCGAATTTCGTACTAAAAATGGTTACAGGGATGCTTAATTTAGTGCAGTATAAGCAGTATGTAGTACGCTACACATGTTTCGGGATGAAATTCCAAAATCCAACAGGATTTGTGTTGTGACTAGCAGGCTACTGTATACTGAACATTATTACGGAAGGTTATGATTTTTAGCAAGGGCTCGTAGCCGTAGCTCGTATGAAACAATACAAACAACAGGTGCAAAATGACATCCCACCACTCTGCTGTTTTAATAGACCGTTCTTTCTCAACATTATGAAATGACTAAATCTATGTATGTAGTAGACTGTAGACTAAGTTTTTACTGTTTTAGTTGATGTTTGTTCCTGATAGATAATACACTAAGACACTGAAGGATTTCAGAAGTTGCATAAAATATTATCCATATTCAAGCTGTATTAAAATACATACCTTCACAGGTCACAGGTTGTGAGCTGCTAAGTAAGGCTAAAGTGGGGGAAGAAGAAGGATCAAGAATCTTTATTGTTGTGGACTCCTAAAAATGCCGATGAACTAATAAGTGTAGTTTCTTTCATTTTATTAATTTGAACATCAATTTATAGTTATATGTAGTAGTAAGAAGTAAGAAGATAAGAGTAGTACATACGTCATCGCACTTGTATTTGTTTTTATGTTTTTAAACAAAGGGGCTGGTTTCCGTATTCCGTACCTGAGGCTAAATCCTAAAACTGCTAAAACCTTAAAAAGAAGCCCAGGAGATTGTCTCACACTATAACATTTAAAACAGTTACTCGTACACACGCAACTGTGCACTATAATGTCATTTCCTCAGTTGAGACTAGGTACAAGTAATACGAGTACCTACCAAGAGTACCTACCTAATAATTATGCTTGGCACATTAAAACAAGAACGCAGAACACACGATGTGACAAAGTACGTAAGATATAGGTACAAGTGGAATACTATTACAGATTTATACAAAACTCGAGATTACAGATTCGGACAGTACTTATTGAAGGTACGTATTAACGTTACACAGTACATTTAGTACTCTAGTTTAGTATGTTACAAAAATAAAAAGAATGCTCCCAGCTCTTTTCAAAATTATTAAAATATAGTAGGTAGTAGGTACATTCAAGACATGGAATCACATGCAGAGAGTTGGGCCTCCCGTTCACAAAGAATACTTTAATTCCCTGATTAACTTTGTTTGGTTGAGAATTTTGTGACTAAAAATCAGAAAGTGTTGGTCCTGACTTGACTGAAAGGACAACACAAGATCACAACAGACAAGTACCACATGCAACAGCACTTCAGGAGTACATACACTTACTAAGGGACAGTTAATAAGTTTTAAAAACAACATCAACAAGTTTTACACAGTTAATGCGAACGTCTTCCACGCTGAACGCGAGGTGTAAATACAATAGTTTTGTTCCTGAAGCGAAGCTCGGTCCTAGCGAGCTGATCCGTTCTCAGAATTTTGCCTGGACATAATTCTTTGCCAGTGTCTTCTGTTAATGTTTACTCCGTCCAATAGTGGATGCAACTTTGGGGATAGCCTTGCAAAAGCCTGTGAGAGAAAAGTAGCTACGCTTAACTAATAAAATACAAAAATCCAAGTAAACAATACCTCATAAACAGGGACACAAATTGAATCAATAAATCCAATTTGCATTGCGGGAAGTTGGTCCTTTTTCTCCCGGTTCATCATGTCCTATACCAAAGTTATTATCAGATAAAAAATATACTAACCAAACTGTTGCTGTAAACAATACTTAAGGATTAAATAGATGCTTACAATTGGGACCATATTTAACTTTTCTCGCTCAATGTCACCCTGCTCAAAGAATTCACTCGCAACAAGCTCAGCGACCTGCCGAAAATAATAATTAATCAAACCAACTCATCAGGACACAATTTCCTATACAACTAATTTACATTCATTCTTATCCATACCCGCTTTTCAACATCCCACGGCTTGGTAATTGCAGCAAGGTCACACGTAGTCATAAGCATTCCCCGTAGTAAATCTCTATGATCATCCCGTTTCCAGTTGTACGTATCAGTTTCAATTAGTTCCATAAATGCACCTCGATTTCTAAAATTAATAAAATAAATACATGAGCACCTACCAAAACCAAACTTTCCCGGAACCTGGAAGACTCCAGTAAAATACTCAGATTGAAAACTTGCACCATCACAGTGTACCATGAGCTGGAAGGAGCCAGAGTAACAGTTAGTTTCTCAAATGGTCAGATAAGCTTAAAACTAGTCCGGCACATATACCAACAGACTGTTAACAATGGGGCCTAGTTACCAGACAATAGCACTCTGGTGTAAATAAAGTCATCATTGTATTGCGCTTAGTTGTTGTTGTAGTATTGTTGCGAGCAATAAATTGGAAATATATTCATACCTAAAATATACTGCGAGATCTGTTGCTAAAATAGCATCTTCCAGAACCTTGAGAACTCGTGAATATTCGTCTGGTGACAAATGAGAGAGAATTTGATTACCCTAAAAAAACACAACACAGGAGCAAATCATGAGCTAGACAACATTGAAGAACTTTGACAATGTGTGCATTACTTGAGAGTTTAAAATCATAAGGCACTGGTCAAAGTGGTGCCGTTCCATTGTGGAGGTAGAATATAGTTGAGCCAAGGCTGACGAGGCCCTATAATAAGTCCAACAGGATTGTAATTGCAAATTATGATTCTGCAAATTGCAAATGCAAACCACTCACTTGATTTGAAATGAGTTATTTGTTCCCCTATGGTCCAGATCATGACAGAGACAGGCAATTAGGAGGCCCAGACACTCCATGTCCCCAAATACCTTCCACCATTTGGTTTTCTAGGGCCGAAAGTCCGTCTGTTAAATGTTATTTGACTTCATGATCTGACTCGTTTAGACATTCCCTTACGGTAAGAATTGCAAACATCATTGTTGCCACGTTAAACGCATGTCTCCAGTTGTGGTATATAACTTTCCGATAGTTTTTCTTGACAGAGAGGAGCCATCGACAGAGAACGTCATACTCAATTTGGAATCTCTTCACCAAGTCCAAATCCAGGAACATTCTCAAGCACGCCTAACGTGGACAAACAATGTGGCCGTAAATATTAATAACGGGGGCCCAGAGAGCCTAAAGTAAATAAACCGTCACCGTCATGTGAAGTGGAGTTGTGGAGTCCCGCGGATGACAGATTTAGATCAAAAATCAATATTTACCTTAAACGTATCATCATCAGACATCTTGTCGTCATCAAAATCAAAACAATAGAGGCGAAAGTGTTGAGCTGATGGGACTACAGCATCCTAGAACAGAGAAGACATCCTACGAAATTAAGAATCTTCTAAGGTTCCAAGAGTCGACGGCTAACACAACTTACACTAAGAGATTCGGCTTCCTCAATAGGTGCAGTTGCGTGGTAGCTCAGGACCTCAAGCGTGACACGCTGCTTCGCCATGGCAGTAATTGCTTTTTCGTACCTGTCACATAATATCAAGGCGTCAGCCAGCTTAATCGAAAACTTAGACCAATATCAGACTCAAATCTTTTCGGACTTACATTCTAGTGTTATGAATTCCCATTCCACAGAAAATTGTAAAAGCTTCCACAAAGTTCTCATCGCTTGTTGAGAAAGGTAGCGAGTCCAGCTTATTGATTAACTGAAAGAAGAGTAACAAACGGGCTTCTAAAGGTCGCTCAATATTTAAGCACCACATTTTGTAATACCTGAATGACCCCTATGACCTGACCATTTGTATTCTTAATTGGCATACACAGAATGTCATTGTGACGAAAGTCGGCGTTGGCGTCAACACTTGGATCAAACCGGTGATCTTCGTATACATTGGTTATGTTCAGCATCTGTAAAAGTATGAGAAGGATCAACAACAACGTCAACGTTTCAAAGAGGAGAACCCTGCCCATGCCTTACTTCTCCAGTAGTAGCCACGTAGCCCGTTATTCCAACGTTAATTGGAAATCTCCCCTCGAACGGACTACTCCTCGCATCTGGATCTCCTTCGGATATATCTTTGGCCTCTAAATCAAAGACGCGTGAGAAGGACCCTTTGGATGCTTCATGCACTAAAAGCACCTGTTCGAATAGAAAATAATGCTTCAAATCGGCAGAAAAAAAAATGTCGTGAGCGGAATTATCTTTTGTTGCCGATTGTCAAAGTATTTACCTGTGCCCTCTGACACTGCATAAGGGAGAGTGTGTGCGTGAGAATCCGGTAGACCATGTGCTCGATCGTAGACTGTTCTTCGAATATCATTCGGGCCAAGTCAAGGAGGACCTAAAAAGAGTTTTCCTCCGTTTTAGGAAAAGTGTAACAGCTACCAGCTACCAGTATCAATAAAAGATCCATCATTTGTAATGACATAAACACTGGCGCTCCTAATCGATAGTTTTGCTTAGCCTCACACTTTCTCCTCTTGGCTCTCTCCGACGGAATACTTGATAGTAAATCCATTATAGCAAAATACATATTTAATAAGCCTGATGGCAAAAGCCAGGGCTTAGGCCAAGCTTTCCACGCCAATACAATTGGGAAAGGGGAGAATTATGGATTCTCGGCCAGAGCTTAGCATATACTTACCTGCGTTCGCTTCACTTCCAGACGACTATGCTGATAGAGCTGAGCATTGGCCAATCCGATTCCGCAGAATTGCAAATAGTTTGTGAAGACACGCTCATCCTTCGGAGTGAAGGCCGCTCCGTCCCGCTTGTTAATAACCTGCAACACAAGTCTCAAGTTAATTTATGCATGGGGAATTGCCATTTTAGAATGCAGCTGAAAAGGTAGTTGATTGACTTGACGTACCTGTGCAACCCCAATCACGTCTCCCCTCTTGTCTTTGATGGCCATGCAGAGGAGGGACTTGGTCCTATATCCGGTCTTAGCATCCACTTCTTGATTAAATCGTTGGTCCTGGCAAAACGAAGGGAGATTAGTACATAGTCGGAGGAAAGTTTTGAAACCGTAACACTATGTCCAGTAGAAGGCCTAAAGGCCTCCTAGTGACTTTGAATATTTCATTTATTTGTGCTACCACACTCCCTGCAACTAAAATGCGGCATGTTGTTGGCCCTGGTAAGGCTCTTATTGCCCACAGTTCGTAAGTACATAGCCGAAAGCCAAACTTAATTCCTTAATCCCAAACTACTTCCTAATAGAATTAGATATCGATTTACTTGATAGGCATCCGGAATGTTAACTGTCTCTCCTGTATCGGCCACGAAACCCACGATGCCCGAACCCCAGGGCACACGGATCTCCTCCTTCTTCTCCATGTCAGCGATTGAGCTCTGAGAACTTACATCAAAGAGCGTGGAAGCCAGGCAGCGGGTTGAGGACCCTTTCTTTCCCTGTAGGGCAAACAAGTGCCGAATTAAGAAACCAATTTAAAATTCAAGTTCCGGGCCAATTTACGAGCAACAGCTTTTATGGAGCCACTAAATATTAACTGCGGTCCGGACACCCGTTTTTAATGTGCGGCATATTTCCTGCATGGGCTGAACAGGACACCCATAATAGTTTCCATTCGTACCTGGACAAGAAATAGTGAAGCTCTATCGGCAGAAGTCAGGACCCCAACATGTTGAAGGATTTTATGGGCAAGTGTCCTTGTTTCCAAATCATCACAAATATCTTTGGCAAGTTCGAATAAAAGCTCTTTTTCATCCAGGGACTGAAAATTCAAAGTCTTTAGGACCCTAGACACACTTTACCAACAATACGCAATACATTCAAGATTCAAGTCAGGGCTTAACCTGAAGCTCTTCCCTGGATTTCCTATAAGTCAGTCCAAATGAGTCAAATGCGGAAGGTGGGGTCAGGAAGGTTGGGGTCCCATCAATTGTGGTAATCATTGGCCGGCTCAGGCCGCCGCGCTCAAACTCCTGAGCTGAAATTTTGCGGACCGGCGTGGTGTTCCCGGACCCACCGCAGCTACCCTTGCTAGAGTTTCCCTTTAAAAAAGTAAATAATATTCAATAAAGTCATACAATCAGTTAAAGGCTTGTCTAAAACATGTAAGTTTTAACCCAAGACAAACTATGGAAAATAGAAATGAACAAATCTAGAGGTTCACCAAACAATATGACTCATGTCGTCATGTAGGGTCTGGAGTATGAATCGAGTTCAGAGTTCGAATCCAATACAAACGGACTAAGACCTTGTGCCCAACATCTATATTTCCTCATTTGCATATTTTATTTTGGGATAAGGTTGGGATAACCTTTGGGAAGCACACATAATACCTGAGAATGATCTCCAGGCCCGGTCCGAATCACGGTTGTTGTTGCAATGTTCCCAGTGGCCGAAACCAGGAGGCCCGTCACTCCGCCATAGGAAGAGGCTCCGGCCACAGTAGGCGGCTGACTAACGGAATGGGCCACGAGCCAGGAATCAATCAAGGACCGCGTGGCTTTCCTGTAGACGCAGACACAAAAGAGACCACAAATTAAATCCGCTCCAGGAAACATTATTCCAACCTCCCTTCCTTACCGTATGAAATAGTCATTAGCAAAGTCGGGATGCTCATCCAGCCAGGCCTCAACGCCGGCCGAGTCGGAGTCATATTTCGGCTCTAATTCTTCCGGAACAACACTTTCACTTACTTCCATTTCCCGCAGCGGTTGCCCTACACAGAACAAGAGGTTAGAGTTAGAGAAGAGGCTTTAATATAATTAGCCCGCTGAGACGCTGCTCTCTCAAGGAGCCCACGTCCTATTTCATTGAGGGAGAGAGGAAGACTAAAACCTTTTTGTCCCGAATCTAAAATTTCTCCCCTTTTACTTTACTATATTAATTTGCGGAACCCAGCCGGAGTAAAGCTGGAGTCTCTATGGACACAGTTAGAGGGAAGGAGAAAGAATGATGTGGAGGTTGGGTCGGAGCTCTCTCCTTCGTCATAGAAAAGCCTTGCCCTGAGCCAGTATTCTTCTACTAATCTAAAACTATTGTGCTCGGACTCCTAATAATAGTGAAGCGAAGGCTGCCCGCGCTGCTGCAAGTATTCTAGTTCTGGACCACACTCTGTATCCAGATCCATATTCCTTCCTTTTAGCTCGGAATACCTGCATAAAGAGCATCCTTTTGTCCTGATAACAGGCTTTTAGAGTCAGTCAGAATTTGAATATCCATTTCTGAGTTTCTAGAGCGATTCCGCCAACTCTGGACCTGCCAACTGCCCTTAAGGCCAAGGGTACCAAAGACCTGCTTACAGTAGTATAGGTAGGTATTTATATCGAAATCTATTACTTTTTTGATGAAACTTGCTGTTTCACTTTTGACAAGATTTCTCAATTCGTCAAAGAAGTTTATTTACATTTGAGAACTTCTTACTGTAAGACTTGTTTCAGCGTACTTTTAATGCATTCCAAATGCGAATCCGCGGACTTATATTTATTGTCTTGCGGACAAAAAAACACAACTTAGTATTGAAATCACGTGAAATAAATTGAGATAGTAGCACATTTCAATATGTCTAAATAGTCGTTTTTCTAAATGACGTCCCTTAGGCAGGCCCCATTTAGAAGATCCTTATTTACCAAGCCATAACCTAGGCTTGAACTTTAACTCAAATTGACTAGCACTGACTTTGCTCATAATGTCTTTAACCTCCAGCATGCTCCAACATTGTCCTAGATCAACAAACCTGTACCTATACCTGTAAAATGAATGTAGTACTGTGGAATAGAGACCCGCCCCGGGTTCTAGTGAACCATATACCCAGAACGCCCTTTTCCTATTAGGCCTGTCAAGTCCCTTTCTACTGAAGCGGGAGTCTAGTGCTTTGGGCCCATCACATTGTAATTGACCGGAGGACTCAGACTGTCATTTGAAGCCCGGTAAAGTAATCCACTGCCATGCTAGCCCTCTGGCACCCAAATTATAGGCTCTGTAACTAAGGGCCCGCCCGCCCGTTTGATACCGGACCCCGTTTTCCAATTACCCGCATTGAGGTGGGGGAAGGGCTTAATACTGTAGGAGCGTCGTTAGATCTAGTTGCCACTTCATATCCTTAAGGCATTTCCGGGCCCGATTCATCTACTAGAGGCGACCAGATACTTTCAGTTCGATTTTCTCCTTTTTCCATTTAGAAAACTCAAGAGAGAAAGCGGGATTCTCTCCGCTTCCCAATTTGAGCCCCCCAAAGCCTCTTCTCCTCCGATATCCCAATTTTATTCCGGGTCTCTATTCATACTTAAGCCTACTACGGCCTTAAACTTTCGGAAAAGTTTCTTTACACGAAACCAAACGCACTACTATTTACTACTAGAGGTAAAGAGTAACTTCTAGGTAGGCGGCCCTGTGTCCCCGCTGTCGTATTTCGTTTAGTAGAAAAAGTAAGACTCTGTGTATTTGTAAATTGGAAAATTCAAATTGACAAAATAAACGGTAAGAATAGGATGGAGAGGGGTTTTGCCAGAAAAAAGATACTTACGTAGGTAGGTAGGTTTATGTAAAATGCAAACCAACTAACAAAAGTACAAAATGAGATATTTTTCGCAAGCAGGTATCTGCGAAATACGCAAAAAAAAAGTTGCAATAATTCACCAATTTATGTACTTTCTTACCTATTTAAATTTGTATCTCACTAATTTGAAATTCGGCTCAACACGTCAACACCATATTTTTGGTGTCAACATTGTAATTAAGTCCTCTAAAATTTATTTTTTTAGAATTTCCATTTTCTTAGCGGTCTATGTGCTCATTTTCTTAACGCCAATGTCAAGTTACCGATAAGTACGTACATTCGTTTGGAAAGAATTGACGTGGCGAGTGGCGTCGGTCCATCCCTGCAAAACGATAACTTCTATTTAAAAATTCTGGTCATTTGAATAATTTAAACCCTCGTTTACTGAGTTGTGTGTGTTCGAATTCTGGAACCTGCATTTAACGCGCCGCCCTCCCTTTCTAACCGCAGCCTTCTACTACGGTACATAGGTAAGCGTGCTGGTGCTGACGTAATAGGCAACCGCAGTGAAATACTACGCAACAACCACACAGGTACGGTTACGGATATACCTATTAGTGCCATTCCTTACGGAAGTACCGGATTTCAAATAAATGATGAGAAAACACTCAGGATCGGGCTGACTTGAAACTGTGACAGGGTATCATATTCGTGTCACATATACATACCTGTATGAGTGTACATAGTACATAAGTCCCCATACAGTACAAAATACAAAATCCAGCGAATTCGTCTTGGACCCACGCTCTGTACACAGCAATAACTCAACTTTAAGACAAGTATAATACCTACTTCAAGTAAATATATACTTTCCCCTATCCTCCTCCGGCGTAACAGAAAGCAGAATGGTAAATCCATATAGTAACAAATTGAATATTGTATACGACTACCTATTTTCCTCTTCCTACTAACATTCAGATTCAGCCTGACTCTGATTCAGGCACATTAGCATACTTATTCGATTAAGCTCAAATATACTCTGCTGATACGTTATACGAATAGCTGGAACGCGAATGCAAATTCTTAGATTTTGCCAATGCAGTCTGCAGGGCAAATGAGAATATTGTCATGGAACATAATCCTTCACAAATACATACGGTGATATGAATTTGAAGCCCGACGAAGATTCTGACGAGCTTTTTCAACAAGTTGGCGGGATGGGGAACTGCACATACGAAGACTGCTATTGTCAATGCAAGATGTTCCAAAATGAAACATTATGATCTCTGATCCTATTTATCACAAAGATTGAGACATAAATATAAATACTCACTTCTTAAATGTGTTAAATCTCTTCATGCAATGTACATATACTGTATGTATTTGTTGCAGCATGGTTGGAAATTAGACAGTATGTACTAAATTGAAAGAAACTATTTTACTTCTTCCTAAAGGTTGGCAGTTGATTGATACAAAACTAGAATTTTACATTCTTTCGAACCGTACAATTTATTTTGCAATAGAATGCACGGGACGTGACTTAAAAATTCAAATTAAAACAGTTAGCTGAGATGTAGTAGGAGCATGAGGTGTCATGGGCTAAGTTATTTTCGATTTTTAACTACATAGTTCCCTATACATTCCATTGTAAAATGAATTGTATTATTGGAAATATTTTAAAATTCTCCTGTAGAGCCAAACTTGAGAAAGAAGTAAAATCGTGAATTTCGATATGAGATTTTGCTCTTATTGAATTCAACTTCCCAAAAAGATCAGCCAACCACAGTATGCATACTGTCCAATTTCCTAAACAATCTAGAAAACGTATAATAGGTTCTGAGTTGCTGAAACTGCCTTCGGCTGCTAATGTTTACAGTACAATGCACATACGGATACGGATGTTGGTGGGACTACACAGGAACTACCACGAACAATATTGTAGTTATATCCTACACAAGAATAGCAAACAATAGAATAAAAAACTGAAAATCCCCCAAAAATATTACTCGAATTAAGAACTTTGCCACTGCCACTGCACTTAATGCTACAGTAAAGCGTCTGGCTCTGGCGTCAATGTTTATACAATAAACACGAGGTGGGATTATGGGGAGCTCCATTGGGATACCATGTTACGGAACTGGCAAACAGTAGCTGAAACTCCACCTACACTAATACGTCCTGGTTACCAAACTTGTTCTAAACTAGCTTAGCTCTGGCTCTGCCGTAAGCACATATATTAAACTAGAGAACTTTCTCCCACGGAGAAAGTGAAAGAGCATCGCTTGTGATATTCTCTCAAGACTTTCCCACCAAACTACGGTTCCGGCTACTGGCCTAAACTTATGAATTATGGTCCTACATGCAAGGCTCATTTAGCTAACTAACCCGACCATGCCTACAGGCTGGAAGTCCGACCAAAAGGGCACGATCAATACTTGTTTGAAGAAAATGAAGAATAGGAATCAACGTTAACATTGGGTCAGCACGCAATTTCCTTATATGAACCCACGATACGAATGACAGTTAGTTTGGATTTGATTTCGATGAGAGCCTGAAGTCGAAGCAGTTATCTCTCGTTCCCATTCCTCAATTCACGTAAGTAAAATTGAATCAAACTGAGCAGGCCTGAGAACTTAAGCCCATATAGATATGATTGTCATGTCTTTAATATATTACTTTCCAATGTCTCTAATATTAGACAGCTATGACAATGTTACGTTATATTTAAATTACATGCGTTATACGAGGGCTGATTAAAATGTAACGATACTATTTACTATCTTAATTCCTGTAAGCAAGAGGCTCCAGGAGAAGGACGAAAGGACAAAAGCTAGTAAGTACTAAACATCATTAGCATATGTTGCCCCTATCTATGTAAAGCCGTCACCTAATGGATTGATATGTCAAAAAAGTACCCGTCTACACATAGAGCTAAGAATATTCACAACTTTGTAACCTTGCCTAAAAATTGTCAATAAAGGAACATAAGTTTGAAACTTAGATAGGCCAACGAAGCGAATGTCGGACTATAAACACCCAGTATTATTTAGTATCTTAAGATGGGTAATAAACACTTACAGGGTTACAAATCAGTCAGTATTTACATTAACATTTCTGTTCTCCCCAACTTGATCCAGCATTATAGGAAGCCTTTCAAATAAAACATTTATTTAATGAGTCACCTGAATTTCACTTATTTAGCGCCGATCATAGTAAGGTCGCTGCACCGGTTATCCATTCGGTGTTTCTACACTTTCGGGAACACTTTAAGTCCACTGGGTAAAAAGTCTAGACTGTTGTGAGAATACGTGAATTCTACAAGAAACTAACTACCCCTACCAGCC
Source organism: Hypogastrura burkilli (assembly GCA_034696285.1). Taxonomy (NCBI): domain Eukaryota; kingdom Metazoa; phylum Arthropoda; class Collembola; order Poduromorpha; family Hypogastruridae; genus Hypogastrura; species Hypogastrura burkilli. The sequence continues at coordinate 3,253 of JAQFZY010000456.1, read as the reverse complement.
GCTGAAGCATAAACACTATGAGGAGTGAAATTACCGGGATCAAATAAAAATGAATTCGTAAGTACTTGGTTTTTGACTGTTGCTGTTGTTGTATAGTAAAGGTTCTAAAAATTTGCCGAAATAGTCACTAATATGTTGAGTCCCATTAACAAGTTTTCCAGTCACAGGAGCCCCTTGTGAATTATATGTGCAGCTGTACCGTGAACTTTTTCATAATTTTTGGCACAATTTTTGTGAATTTAGTCCTCTCTAGGAGCAGCTTAGAGTCTTATTTCTAATCCCAGTCCCGGCCATGGTGTGAACCCAGGACTTGTGATCTATCACTAAAAGTCGGGCAAAAATTTTCGTATTCTTTATAGAGCGCAAGAAGCTGGGGAAAACAGTCAACTCTACTTGCTTTTTTTCAGCCGCGGAACAAAATGCAGCTTTCTCAACGACTACACTTATTTTTAAAGCCTTCGAGGCTTCCCTATGGTTGATCAAGTTGGAAAGAATGTGTATAATATGTAATAGACAACGGTAAATAGACTGATTTTCATCTCTGTACGTATTCTCGGACTTAAGATACATTATTTAAAGATCGTAACTTTTAAATCGACCCTCGTATCTGTAATATACCATATAGTGCATACTACATTATTAGTATTACTTCACATTAAACTTAAAGGGAAATGAAATATAATCCAACATTTGCAAACTATGGCTGAAATATTTATAGTCGGGTAAAAAAACATTACAATATTATACGTGACATAAAAATTATTATTCGTTTCAAATGAGGACCGAGGAAATAATATGTATTGTTCATAAGCCTTGTCTTTAGTGCTGTAGGTCTATGCTCACTTACACTGAACAAATTCATGTACGATATAACGCACATTTGGTAAAGACAAGTTGGATGTTTATTTACCGTGAAGGGAAAGTGAAACGCACTACCGCCTCTCTGATTTGCAAGTTTACAAAATTATATAGTGTTAATAGGTACGTTAGGATTTAGAATGATATATGAACTGCTGACTAACGGAAGACAGAGAGCAGTGTACTAATGAAGACGATTATGGTTACACATAATATTAAAACCAGGCTAAAGTTGTAAGTAAATAGACAGAGACCTTCGTTTAAAAAATCAGCGTCAGTCACTTTAGCAGTCGTAAGTAAAGTTTACATAAGTACAAATAAATATGTTGGCACTTGGCACTTAATGGCATTACAGATGCCACTTTGGGTTCTGGTTGGGGTTGGGATGTGACCTTGATTGTCAAGCTTTACATTTAAACTCACGGACTAATCGCCATCGTAAGTATGATTATAATATGCTATGATGTACCTATGCATTCAGTAAATGTAACCTAAATATAATAGAAGAAGGAACTTACCAATATGTCGACGAACCGCCCATAACACTGGGGCTGCCGGATTAACGCCGCTACTGCTACACCCGGCCAGTTTTATGACTCGTTCTCCCTGTATCAACATTCAGAATACAATAAGTACTTATATTAATTCACCTCGATTTTAAAACGTACATATATTTATACATATAATATATTACTACCTACTACATACTTAATCTGTTTTTTTTTGCGAGCAATGAAATTGATGCGCGTTTATAATATTATACGCAAAATTCCGAGTACATACACACTGCAGAAGTTTAACTTACAACTTTAATACGATAACAGAAAGATACGTATACCACGGATACTGACAGCACATGTCACGAAGAAGGGCAGGTGACAGCTTCGGGAATGAGCGCAGATTGGATGTTCTAGGGTTCAATGCAATACGAAACACACACGCACGTCCGTCCCTTGATTGCGCTTGCTTATGAAAGAGCCTTGTATTATAATGAGAGCCAGGCAAAATTAAGTTGCTCTTCTTAGGCTGGAAGTACCACTGCTTGGCTTCGGTGCAAATTAAGTCATGACTTTTTAATATTGCGTTAGTTTTTCTTAACCGCACACTAAACACTAAAAATACTAGTACGAAAGAAAACTAAATAATTCGTAATTCGAAATGAGCGAGTACCAGTTAGAGAAACTCGGTCGCCGTAGCCCAACTTACCAAATAGAATCTATTTCTTGACAGAATCTCGAAACGCTGACTTCAGAAGATTGATAATTACAAAAACTAACTCGGGCGTGACATTTGAAAGCAAGCCACCTCATGGGCTAATCACTAATCACCCAGCTTAAAATTCTTGATACCATTTTCAGTGTTATGTTTTTTCATTAAAGCAGCAACAGGCGTCGTGCAACAAAAGATCTTAAACTGTAAAGCTGTCGTTCCAAATATAATATACTGACACTAACGGCTAAGTAGCCATTATTGCTGAAGGTAGGTGCTCGTGTTACCGGTGTGGGACAAGAAGCTATTTTTTAAGCTGAAAAAAAGGAATAAACAACACACCATAAAGCTTTGCTTTGCATCATTATCAATTAAGTACAATATATTTACAATACACTACACTTAGGTATTTAGAATAGAATATCAGTAGTACCTTGTACCCTTATCTAGTACCTGTACCTTCTACCTCTTATATGTATCTATCTATTTATTTTAACCCGGAGGTTCATTATAGCTTTTCTTTGCCATGTAAGTAAAACTAAAAACAACTACAATTTATATAATACATACATGTAATATACTAAACAGACACGCGAAAGGCGCTCAGCACATGTCGCTCAGCCTCACGATTAGCCGGTATCAGAAAGCGTTTCTCAAATGTCAGAGCAAATTCATTCGCGTCAATTCTTACGTAGACACGCTGTATGCAACTTGGGTAAGTAGTAGTGTAGACTAAGGTAGTGTAGACCACCGAACCGAGTAATCTGACATCTGTTGTAAATTGTAAGCCATCGAAATGTTTGCCACCAGAGCAAAGCTAACTCCGTCATCTGTCATGCCGCTTAAGCTTATTGCTACGATTTCCAACCTTAAAGCGTTTGCAACCATGTCTCGAAAAAAACAAAAATTGAATAATACGTAATTTGTGAAACAAAAACTGATTCTGTGGATTAAGTAGTTAGAATATATTTTTTACAAGTACCGACCTCGCCTTCGGCTCGTGTCTTATACTTGCGCACGCGGCTCCGCCGCTTAGCGCGGTTGGCTCTACGGTTGGAACGAATTAGTACAAATATTTCGATTAATAAATAAATTGATAAATAAGCTCCAGAAATGGTGTGATATGTTAGAAAGCCATGTCGCAGAAACAAAGTATCTACGACCTGTTATGCTAGACGCTAGACGC
>JAQFZY010000455.1:0-27475 GCA_034696285.1 Hypogastrura burkilli | reverse complement strand
CTAACAACAACGGTTTCCGGGCATTGCCAACTGTTGACAGAAATGTTTGCAAACTTAGAGACAAATAAATAAATAAAGAAATAAATAAAGAAAGAAAGAAAGAAAGAAAGAAATATATATAGTCGGACCTAGCGCTATTATATATAGGATGTTCAATGTAGTAACAGCAAGAACATTATACACTATGAAGTCAAGATCATTTGTCTTTGAACCAGCTAGGTACCTAAATACTATTAATGTTCTCCGCCAAGTTTTTCATCCGTGGTTGTCTTCCATTTGAATAAAAGTGTTTCAAAAAGCTTTTCATTATTGGACTCTTAAAACAGTAATGTGTATTCTGAAGCATAGATTGGAATTATTTACTTCAATCAATATATTCATGTATCCTATAATAAGTTTAGCTGCTTCACCATTTACTAAATCTTCCAACGTTTTGGAATAAAGAACTGCCGTTAAAGTCAAAAGTTTTTGATTTCGGGCTCAGTGGCTATCCATTCGCCCTAAAATGTATCCTACATTATACAAAACCCTGGCCTGATACTACATACTAATACTTGGTTGGCTCAAATTTATAAGGTACGAATTTATAAGGTACCCAAAAAATTGGTCAAGGATGGTTAAATCCTTACAGAAAATACAGTTTTTGACCTCCGGAAGTCGCAGATTAGGTGGTCAAGTATATATTTTGGAATACCCATACAAGCTTTCCAACGATATGCCACTTGTCTGTGTATGACCAAATGACCTTTTCATCTTTGACCCCGTGAATTATCTATGAAGGCATGAAGTTTTTATGATTCTATTATGCGTTATATTACTAATAATTAATAATTATTTCCGCACCATGTGGGGGAAGCAATCTTTGACGAATTTGTTGGGTACCTTACGCATGCACAATGGATCCAACCCAGCGTGTTCTAGTATGAGTGTAGGGTCCAGTATAATGCACAAAACATTTTAGGTCGGATGGCCAGTGAGCCCATAATCGAACATTTTGACGTTATGCGGTAAGGTTTTTGGCCAAAAGTTCTTATCAAAATTTTCAATTTTCCAAATCTTCTTTTGCCGAATCTTCCCCTTCTTCCAACCCCAGCCCGACCTACTCAGCCTTCTCCAAATTCGCAGTGTTCAAACGCGCGAGACTCATGCCCGGATTCTTTGCTCACCCCGACCTCTGCCTAGAGAAACAAGTCATAAATCGTAGATGGAAGAGGGACAGTTCGTGTATGCAATTTCATTCCGGACTAAAGTCATAACCAACGGATTTATAGTGAAACATAGAATCTAGTGGTCCGATGTGCTATGTGCTCCGCTCACTTCATATGGCACGCACGGCCAAAACTCGAATAGAGCTGGCTATGTTGTACCACAGTATTTATTCAATTATTTACTCACCAGAAAACTAGCGTATTATTTTACAGCTCAGTAAATAGAACAATGAAAGGACCCATAAATGGGATTTACATTCCACCGTTTTTTGTAATAATTACATACTAGAAAAAAACACTTTATGAATTTATTTTGGCAATTACATGAAGTTACTTCACCGCAGGTGATGCACAAATACTAATAAGCCTTTTACCAAGTGTCGGACCTTATCTTTAGTGAGTGTGTTTTCGCGCCACTTGTCCGCCGGTCGTGCCTGATGGAAGCTCACGCCGCTGCGCTGCTGGCCATATGGAGTGAAGTGGGGTCCCAGTACCCACTAAAACACTTTTCCCTCTACCAAAAATATGTTCTCCCTGCCATTTGGCACCAAAATACCTTACAGCATCATTTGATTAATGTAACAAGCCTCTAGTTAGAGCCCGAGTACGTGATTATTGACTTTTTTCTTCACATTACGCTTAACTTTGATTCTGCCGACTCTGAAATGATTAACTATAAACGTAGGTATTACAATATCCTGAGACAACGAAATGTAATATCTATTGTACACAGAAAGAGCCTTACTGTACTTGGGTCTAAATGAATAAAAATGATTGATTTATGCAGGTAGAAATACAATTCTGTATAGGACTCTTCTGGCCTTTCATACCAGTTTGAGCACTACTGGTGTTTGGCTCCGATCATTGTAGGCTTCAGCGGATTTTTAATGCTCCTGCCGCCTCTGTCCTGCGACCACGACGGAAATTATTATAAGGCCTGTCATTTAAAAGTTGTATGTGTTGCGTGCTGGGAACGGATATCAAACTCAGGAAGGGTTTTTAAGGCTGGTCGTACTCTTGCAATCTCCGGTGCACAAGATACCAGGGAAAAAAGGTATACTAAATTGAATGATAAAGTATGAAGCGCTACGATTAGAACGAGAAGGGTTTGGCTGTTTTTTTTTATTTGAATGGCACAGTTTTTGCCGTTTAAGGCCTAAAAGGATAGTTTAGAACATACGTATTTGATCTAAGTAGGTATACAGAGAGATTTGGGTTGGGAAGGATAGGAATAGGAATAGCAAGGAAAGTATTTTGCACAAACTGTGAACTGCTTCGCCGAGAGGTTGGAATGCTGTACTTGAGGGAATATTTTGGAGCACAAAACGTTCGTGAAGCACTCCTGTAAGAGGATTTAGTTTTTGGGTTTGATTTGGGACAGAGTGGACTAAGAATTGAGTCTTGGGGTCTTATCTTTGTGTAGTATTGAAGGAAGCTCACCTTCCTTCTACCTTTCTCTCCCCTTCTCATTAGTAAGGGGCAGTAGGGAGTAAGCCCTAATGACCCCCACCCACCCCCCTTTCTGAGAAGGAGACCCTGGCCCTTGGCCTCGAGCCCCTCTCAGGAACTAATAGTCCAAATGGAATAATTACTCCGAACCAAGTTCTGGCCTCCACACTAAGTCCGCCTAATATTGGACCTCCTCAGACAAACTTTGAAGGAACTCCGTCCGAGTCCCACTCTCTCTATCTGGATCCTACTCTGACTCGACTCCATCCAGATGTATTTATGTACATATGTACCAATAGGAAGGGAGGAGAAAGGAGATGAGAGATAATAGGTGAGGAGAAAGAGAGTAGTGTAGGTAGGGATAGAAGTCTGGGCATCGGGAGCCAGAGCCAGGCTCTCCCTTTCTCCAACCATCCAAACTCCGGCCATGAAAATCAATAAAATCAGGATTATGGGCTCCATTAAATAAATTTATGTTGAATTAAACTACTCTCCTCCTAATTACACTCCGGGCCTAGCCAGCCCAAATTATACAGACCTCCCTCATACTCCCCTTCCTCTAAGCCCTTATTTATTTCCGCCACTCACATTCTATCCTTTCCCTCAATCCAGATCCCACCACCACCAAAATACGCCGGCTTTTAGCCTTATGTATACTTATGCACGGGGCTTGGGCCTCCTCAATTCAGGGATAGGTCAGAGGTCATTTCTCTGCCATTAACACCACTCCAAGAATATATGTAGAATATTTCCTTTAGTCGATCCGCGTTAACCTCCGGCCCAAACATTCCCCTGGCCATGCTCTGACTACAAACTCCGCTTGAATCCTTCTTGTGTGTCCTCATAATTACTCCTGGCGTCTAAATTGAGTGCCACGTATTTTTGTTTTTCCTGAATTCGGGAGCGGGGAGAGATGCTGGCGGGTGCGGGTGGAGAGTGAAATTACTTGTAGGATAGATGAGGCTGGTGGAGAGCAGATTCATGCCGTTACTCTGGAAACCCGTTCCTTTTATTCTAGAGTCTTCAAGCTCTCGATTTGAAGTTATGGCTATGCTTGAGAGCTTGGAGGTGGCTCTGGCTCCTTGGGATTGGGACGGAGTTCCAAGAAGGGAGGGACGCCATCAACTAATTGTAGTGGTCGTCACATTGGGCCTCACCCAGTTGTTCCATACGGTTGAGGAGTGGGGAGTTGTATACATAAACTCTGTTAGATTGGTTAACTAATTTAATTAAGTCCAGCCAGCTCTTCCCTGACAACATAAACTCCTGTCAGACTCATCGAGGCAGACCATGGACATGGACCCAGCCAGAGACATATGGGCCCAAGTCCTAACTTTTATATCCTCTGCTCTAACTGTATTAGCAGAATTAGATTCCGGCCCTATAATTCCTTCCCAAGAAAGGAGGACTACTGGATGTGGAGGAATGGGAGAAAGTGGGGTCAGTGAGAGCTGTAAGGCTAAGCTCCCGCTGTCCCCGTCCCTTCTATTCTTTGGGCCAGAACCTACATGGAGGCTCCTTGCCTGTCCTCCTAATGACATTATTAGCCCTGTTTGCAGATCCGGGACCCATTTCCCGACAGATGCCCGCAGTCTTCTCAGATAGGAGCCCTCCTTTATATGAATAGGTCCAAGACTTATAGGATGGGCTGGGGTCAGAAGAAGGTCCGCTTCCTCGGTCCGCCAATTGTTGGCCCAAGTGCAGTGAAGCAGAAGTTAGTGAGACTCCTGAAGGCGTTCGGATATTTTGGGGACATTACTCACACGTGAATGAAAAGCTCGTTACAGATATCGATTTGGCTCTTTCTCCTTAATCCCTTCGGACTCCCTTTATGGACTCTTAGGACGTCAGTGATGGTAGTGCCGAGTTCCTAACAGTCCGCGTCTAACTTCAGGAGTCTCTAGCTCCTCATCAAACTGGTCCCATGACTACCTTGCGACCTCAAGAATGGAGGATGTGTGTGGGCTGACTGGGAGGCTGGGAAGCGGGCCTTGAGGCCTACTGAAGGCCTCCATCTTATCCACAAGCCGTGTGTCTGGCTGGGCGGTTCAAGTCCAGGAACTCCTCTTCCTTTCACTCAATTTATTCGGGTTCTGGATGAGGAGATGAGGAGGGAAGGACAGAGAGTGGATGAAGGTGGGACGGAGGTCGAGGTCTCTCCAATTCAAATTCCTATCTCATCCCACAAACTCATAACACTCTCCTCCTCAGCCCCTATACCTCCACAAATCTTTCCAATAATGTTTAACTTGAAAACATTTCCAGCTCCTCCAACTTGGGCTCGGAATGGATGTTTCACACTCCCAATCCTCTCTCCTCCAGCTCTCTACATAGTATTACATAGTTGACTCAAGAGAATTGAATCCGCTCACACTCCAAAATACTAAACTTCCTCCCAACTTTCCCACTACCTACTCCCAAATCACTCCGAAATTAGAATTTAAGTCCTTTCCGGGCCCTGCTCCGTAGTAGATGGATCAGAGCCCAGAAATGGTCCTGGGTCCCTAGACCCAGCTCAAGGACCGTCCCCATCCCAATCCTGCCCGAGTCCCGAGCACAAAGGCGTAGTAATTGAGAAGGACATGAGCTTTTGAGAATGGGAAGTCCTGGAATGCTCATTAACCTGGTCGGAAGGGGATTATTTCGGGAGGGCGAGTGCATTGAGTGGGTCCAATAATTTGTGTGCTTTGAAGAGAGGAGCGGGTAGGAAGTTGGAGGGCGGGCGGTGGAGAGAATAATGGAATTGTTCGGATCAGGCCCTCATTTGATCCGAGCATAAAGGGAGAGCGGATGAGATTTGGTTGGAAGTGGGGACTCTCTCACAGCCTCCGCTTTCTCCGATCCTCGCACACAATGTAGGAGCACAGAGTCTGGGAGTCCCTCAATGGGCCCACTAAGGCCCCACTCTCTCCTACTTAGGACAGAATGGGATAAAGACTTCCACCCAAGGATTCTGTTACTTGATCAGGACTTGGGACACAATTGGGCGTGAAGAAAGGAGAATGGGCCCATTCTGACCATTCCCCCCCCCCGTCCACCATCTATTTAGTACGTGGACCTAGGCCGGGCCCTCATATTCCCTCCCATGTCTCCCCGACTCAAGTGGAGGAGGAAGATTCGGAGTGAGTTGATGAGATTGTGCCGGAGTCCTTTGGCTCTGCCTAGCGCCGAGTCGGGAGTCGGACTCCTGACACGGGAACCCGGAGCTCAGGCTCCAAATGAGGTTCCCTTGATAACTCCCACACTCTTTCCTCCACTCAATATTAAATAAAGTTGTCCCAGCCCACAGAAAATCCAGTTTCTCTCCTCCTTGAGCCCTTGTCGGACTTGGGCTGACTTATATAGCGGGGTACGTGGCCGGGCTAGGAATCACCCGACCCCCAGCCCTGAGTCCCTCATCTGAATGCAGGCTCCGACCCAGAGCTGGCTAATGAATCTGGCCTTCCCATTATGGCTCCCTCACATTCCTCGGGAGTGGAAGGGAGGCAGGGAGGGACGGAATCCAATTTTCCTCCATGAACTCCATTTAGAGCCTAGGAGAGATCTTAAGTCTCTGGGACCCCAATGAGAGGAGGGGAAATGTTTTAATGAGGATTTCTGGCCTCCTAATTTTGGATTTCCTAAATTGAGTCCTGGACTCGAGCCGTCTTCCCCAGACCCCCGGCCTTGGGCCCAAACATTTAATTTCTCTTCCTTTCATGTGTGAGGAAGAGGGCGGGCCGGGAGCTGGGTGGCTCTTCTGGACTAAAGCGTACGAAAGGAAGGGCCCGGCCCATAAATAATATTAGTGTCAAATGCATTGGAGACATTTATTATGATTTGGGATTGGTGGGTGAAGGGGGGCCGGTCTCCATCCTCATTTCCCCTCTTTGTTCTAACTCTTGGTCCGGATCTTGGGAAGGGTCCTTCTGGAGATAGGAACTCTTTAGGATTAGCTCAAGAAATGGAGGGCTGGGTTCCCATGGTCTGTGCCCTGTCAGGCGGTCGGAGTCCATTAGTCCTCCTCCATAATGGAGGGGACCCGAATAGAGGAGATACATGAGCACCTCCGCCTCACGCCTTCAGCATGATCTACGGCCTTCCCTGCCCGAGGTTCGACAGGCGGAACAAATTGAGCTCATTCCTTATTCATTCTTTGGCGGGCGGGATGTGCGGAGGAATGGCCTCATCTTTGGGGAGGAGATTTAGTGGGCTTCGGAAAGATGAGAGTTCTGGAGAGGCTGGATTAGTCCGACTTGAATCCCAGCCACCAGGACTCGCTCGAGAGGAACCTGGAACTTGATAGGCCATAATTATGGCGTAATTGTGATGCAAAATGGAACGCAGGAGCACAGGTTGTTGTCGTAACTGGATCCGGAGGGAGTGATGGATTGTTAGGCCGAAACCGGATCCCTTCCTTGGCCTACAATTGGGGAAAGGGAGTTGGGTGGGAATAAATAGCGGGAATGGAGGGCAGAGCCTAGAAGGGCTTTGAGGAGCAGAGACAGACCCAGCCCAGTATCTAGGCTCTATCTGCTGGAGTATGGCGGGGCTCCGGCTCCTTCGGACAAAAGCCGGGCCCGAGATGAAAAAGGTCAATTTGAGCGGAGGATCAAGTATTTTTCTGTGTAAGGAAGATGTTCAATTTCCATTATAGTAAGAATAATGGTTCTGGCTGGCTCTCTGTCTTGAGGCTGGCTGAAGGAAGTGGAGCGGAGTCTTCTCCTTGGCCAGGCTCAGAGAAATCAGGAGGAAGGCCTTTCGTCGGATTCCTTCTTTGGTGGTGAAAGTGAATCCGTTTAAATTCATTCCTTGGCCCCACCTCCTCCAATTGAAAGGGCCCAAAAGATTAGAGCCTCACGGGGATTCGGGATCCCTTCATAGACTCCGCAGAGGCCTTAAGTAGGAGTAATAGGGAATCACGGAGCCCGGAGTTCCCGGGGAGGATAACCAACTTTCTCTAAGCAAATACTCCGCCCTGCTGCCTTCAAACAACTCCTCAACTCCGTACTATGTACAAGGTAGCTACCAAAAACCAAACAAATCATCTTTTCCCAATTTAAATCTCCAACAAAGCCCGAATTCAAATATGTGCTCCAAACATTTATTCCCCGAGCCCTCGACTCCTGTATCAAATCTGGGCAGGCCACAACAATGGCCGGGCTCCTATTTCACTCAGGAACGGCGTACTTAGATAATTGGAAACGGAAGACCTTCCATTTAAAAGAGTGGAGCCGGGCCTGCCTGGTGGGAGTGCAAATAGAACCCTTTGAACCTCCCTCATTCCCTATTGAATACTTCCTCTGATTGATCTCCCTCTAACAGTTTGCCGCTGGCTATCATCCTCCTCCTCAGTAAAAGTAGTAACAAGGGAATGGGAGCATGACGCAGTCGGAGCCTTAATCCTCAGGATCCACTAAGACCCGGCCCAACTCCTCATTTCAGGCCTCTTATTACCCCGCCCGCCAAAGATCATACTTTCTTCTCAAATAAATTGTAGGCTCAATAGGAGGATTGTAAGGAGGAGCGAAGACGGGTAACGAAGTCCCTGGAATCCCGCACTACGCTCTTCCAGCCCTCTCCACCCAACGCACAAAGTATTTCTCAACTATTCCAATGAGATCCTGCTCCGCCAGCTCGGAGGCTACATAGTGGGAACGGAAGGAGGCTGGAGTCAAATAAAGGAGAGACATAAAGAATGTGGGCTTGGAGTCCTTTAGCTCCGCCTTAGGTGGCTCCAGGACTGAGTCCTAATCTCCTCACTCGGCCTACAAAGTGAGGAAATGAGAATAAATGGCTCTCGTAGTCTTTGGATCCGGGATTGAGTGAAGGGATTGTGGTGTGCTCAGGTGAGAAGTAGTATAACTCATCCTGGAAGTCCAGCAGGAGTAGTGGATAGTGGAAATAGAATAGATTAGGAAATGGAGGAGCCAGGCGAGTCCGGATCCCTACGTGCCAGCACCATGGGGGACCATTTGTTACTTTCTTATTTCGGACAAGAGGATCAATAAAAGCGGGGCCTTCCCCAATCCCTCCCACATGCTCCCTTTCCTAAATACTTCAATCTCTCCTTCACACTTTGGCAGGAGCCGGAGTACCAGTTGGCCGCTCGCTCTTCATGCACCACACATCCTCCCTCTCCATCTCCCAAAACCATCATTATCATTACACATGTCTCAGGACCAACTCGGCCAGCCAGCCCCAACTTGAATTAAATCACCTTTTCACATTAGGCTCGCTCCAAAGGAGAAAGGTGGAAAGGAGACAAATTGAGCCTGAGCCCCGTCTCTTCCACAAATTCCGAGTTTCCAGGAATCAAATCCGACGGGAGCATAATTGCCGGGAGCGGATTAAATTACGCGCAATTCTAATCTTAGGGAAACTTAGTGGGACTGGGCACGTACGCTCGCTTTGGGAGAAAGTCAAAGTAAAATATGTTTGAGTTGCCCCTGCTCTAGCACGACCTGCCCTATCCTTTCATATTGAGCCAGGAAGGAATATTATGGTTTATTTGGAAGGATTACCTTCCCCCATTACCGCTCAAAGCGGCTTGTGAAAGGGTCCAGTCCCTTTGTTACTTCCCGGACCTGTAATGGACTGAGGAGGCATAATAGGAGAAAGTACACGGGTCCCCCCCCATCTTCGTCAGACTCTAGTAAACAAAGGGTCTTCTAAAGTAATAGGAATAGGGCTCGGCCGGGGCGGGGGTCCTAGAGCCCAGCCCCGTTATTTATTGGACCAACTTTCTGAATTAGTTTCAAATAGTGGGCCTTTAAATTGAGAACAAATTGTGTTCGTAATTGAATTTTTGAAGAATGGACCTTTGTGTCATTGCCAGTGTCCAGCCTAGCCCGTTCGGCCCCGGCTCCCCTTCCATCCCCGTCCCCGCCTGGCCCAATAAGTCCTGCCGGTATGCAGGCCTGGCCTCCAGACGGCCCGAGATTCCTTGGGCGGGCCCGAATTGTTTGGATCCTTTCCGCATGGCCAGGATCAAAGTAATGAAAGAATGTAATAAAAGTGGGAATCCCTTTTAGCATGTGTTTATTCAGAAGTTAAATGGTGCGTTGGCGTTGGCGGGGTGGTATGGGGTAGTGAAAGGCCCAAACCTCGGCCTCTCTCCCTACTCCTTACATATGCATTATGTATGTATCTGTATACAGAAAGGCTGAAATAATTGATGGAAGTCTGGAGGGGGGATTGGGGAGGAAGACTTTGATGATATCAAAGGATGTGACGAGCCATGAGATTTCTCCTCAATTCCTTCCATTAAGGGAGGGACTGGGCTGAATGGAAGGTGGGAATTAGGAGGGATTCCCTTTCCGTCTAAATAGAGCCAGGCATGGCATGTTCCTACAGATATGTACATACATACATAGGAGCCCCATATAAATACATTAGGCCCTGACTCATGAATCCTCATCTTTCTCGCTTCTCCTCCGAAGGAAGAGGCGGAGGGAAGAAAAGCCGGTTCCTCTCGCTCCAGTTCAAATTCAATCAATCCTCCCGACCTCTGACTCCGGATCCAGGCAGGTGACGCAGGGCCGACACCAACATTACTCATTCCCACATTGGAAAATTACATTGGGCGGAGGAGGGCTTCCTGGCTCCTTTCTAATTCACTTAGGCCTAGCTAGGCTAGGAATAGGAAGTCCTCTTGGATTCTGGCTCCACAGACAGTGAGTCCACATAGTACTAGAGTTGGGATGGACCATGGACTGGAGAGAGCAGGAACCACTCCGTTCTTCCCTCGAGTAGACCAGTAGTCCAGTATGGACCTTTCCTTAGAAAAGGCATTAGACGGAAGCCTTGGTTGGTGGGGCTAAGCGGGGACTCTTTTGAAGTCCTCATCCCCTCTTTAGTCTTGGACAGGCCTTTCCTAAGAAATAGATTAGTGAGGTCTGGGCTGAGTCGGATTGATTCTCTGAGCCCCTTTGACGTTTGACATCAAGTCAGGGGCATCCTTGAGCACTAAGTGGACTAATCAAACTGTCAAACATATGCTGGCCAAAGTAGAGCAACCCGCCTTCTTCGGGGACCCAAAACATTAATAAAGTGAGGCTTAACTGTCTCCAGGACCCGCCTCCCTCTACTACTGCACTCCAGAGAGCTGAGTCCATTTCAGGGTCCGCTGGCCCTCCAGACATGCCAAGAGCAAGAGCTCAGGCCTCCCGCCATCTAAGTAGATGCGTGTCCAAGTGCCAGGGGATTACTGGGCTCCGAATTAGGTGGGATGGCAGGAGGCCACGAGTCATCGTTTACGAAGAGCGTCTCCGCCGAACTTATCCATGCCGCCTTGTTGCCCTCCATTCCGGGCCCTGATTAATGGACGCAGAGAGTTGGCATAGCGCTGAGTCCGAGACAGAGGACGTAGCTAGAGCTGGAAGAGGCTCCATTCCCAGTCCACACAGAGAACAGCACAATAATGGAGTCCCAGATTAGGAAGTGTGAGTCTGTCCTCTGCCCATCGCCCTCTCCCTCATCTCCACTAAACTGAGGAGCAGAACTCATGAGGGAAGCCAAAGGACCCATGAATAAATTCCGGGACTGTCACTGTCAGCCCAAACCCCCTTAACAACTCATTTTTCCAAGGTCCCATTTATGAGACCCACCCTCTTCCTGCCCATTCCATGACTTTCCCCATCTCCGCCCATCTCAGGACTCAAGGCAGGCAGGCAGCCGGGGAATCAGAGGGATCTTCTTACGTCCCAACACTCCCGCTCCTCCCGTCAACACTTCTCAAAGTTCCTTTCATTCCAAAAGTGGTCCATTTGATGGGACTGGGATCCTCTCCCCGTCCTCCGCCAAGTCTCAGGCACTCAATCCCGCCCTCACTATACGGACCACCCACCAAAGAACTGAGTACAGAGACTGCAGTATGTATGGACTACCTATCCATCCTCTTCCAGCGCCGTGGGACCACGGAAATTGAATCAATTTTATCTTAGGATCTACGGAGGTGATAGATGGCCGTGGCAGGAATATCAACACCAACACCAACTATGAGACGCACATGTTTTCAAACCAGATCAGGGACCCCCTTTCTGTCCCTCCTCCCACTCATAATTCCCCCTTCTTTTACACCCGCACTAAACTTAGGAGTCTCTGGACATAAGACTGGAGCCCGTTCCAGGGACTCCCCCATATACGGGGAACAACGGGGGCATAGGCCTTCTACTTTTTCAATCTGGGCTTTATTGGAGAGGGAGAGACAATGGGAATACTTGTTCATTAGTTTCTGATCCAGGGTTCCTGAATTAGAACCTTAGTACCTTTCTCCTGCACACACTTTCCTCAAGTCTTCCCTCGACATCTAGATCGGGCCTGAGATCATTGCATTGGTTTTATAGCTCTCTCTCTTTCAGACAGAACCCGCCTCTTTGATTTGTGACCCGAACATGAGGACATAGGATTCCTCTTCGGATTAAACATTAAGCAGCCAATAGAGCCAGACTACACTTGGCCGATTCTGCCGGACCAACCATACTTGGCACATGGTCTCCATGATCCGCATTTGGCTTATATTACATTATATTCTCTCGGGTCCAAAACTGGGGGCCGCTTTACGGCATGGAGCCCAACTTTCACGTCAGCTCAGAATGGTCCTGAAAAGAGATCCTTCTTGGTCACATTGACATTATTTGTCAAAATAAAGAACTGCGGTTCTTTAAGAATAAATTATTATATTAAGTCCAAATCCCACTATCTCTATAACACAGGGCGAGTGACAAATTAGTGCGGTAGTATGTAAGGAACAAGGTCTCAACTTTTGGCCCTGATTCTAAAAATCGAAGGTCCGAGATATTGGCAAATGACTCTTTGACCCTCAAACTGGGGGTCAACGGGGGTCAAAAACGACAGTTTGGGAAATTTTCAAAAACTAAGGCATATGAAGCACATCAAAATTTCTCCCGCACCTCGGGATCACAAATATGGGATCCAACACGTGATTTGACCTCACCGGTGACTCCCCATGAGCCCCTACCCGTGACCGCGGAAGGTCAACCGAAGTCAATCAAACCCGATCATGACATGTAACACATAAAATTGAACAGAATCGCCTACTGAGTGTCACTATATGGTTTTACCCATGATTTAATCTCTCCGTGACCCATAGGTTACCCCGGAAGGTCACCCACGGTCGACCCGACCATACCATGTCATGTGACATATCAAAATGACCGTATGGGCCGGGGGATCATGAATACAGTTGTCAAACCGGTTTTCCGGCCTGCCGGTGACTCCACGACCCCGGGGGGACCCGGAAGGTTCGCCCGGGGCGAATTCGAGTTAGCAACGGATTCGGATGCCCCAGGCAATGCAGGGTCATATTCTAGGAATGGATTTTTGATTTTGACTTATGGGGGTCACGTGGTGACCTCGAAGAGGTCACCCACAGTCAAATCGACCACACCAGGTCATGTGACATCAAAATGACCGGACGAGTCTTGCGATCATGAATACGGTTGACAAATCAGTTTTCCGGGCTGCCGGTGACCCCACGACCCCGAGGGGATCCGCAAGTGTCGCCCGAGGTCAATTTGAGTTAGCAAGGGATTCGGATACACTAAAATACACATAATCAAACTTTTTCAAAGTATTTTCAAAAATCGTTAAATTGCAGGAAACTTAAATACATTTACAAACAATTAGGTCACTGTTATGATTCATTTCACTGTAGTGATTTGTTTCCTTGTAGTGATTTGTTTCCCTGTAGTGATTCGTTTCCCTGTATTGATTCGTTTCCCTGTAGTGATTCGTTTCCCTGTAGTGATTCGTTTTTCTGTAGTGATTCGTTTCCCTGTAGTGAATCGTTTCACTGTAGTGGATCGTTTCACTGTAGTGGATCGTTTCACTGTAGTGATTCGTTTTACTGTAGTGAATCGTTTCACTGTAGTGAATCGTTTCACTGTAGTGATTCGTTTTACTGTAGTGAATCGTTTTACTGTAGTGAATCGTTTCACTGTAGTGATTCGTTTTACTGTAATGAATCGTTTTACTGTAATGAATCGTTTCACTGTAGTGAATCGTTTCACTGTAGTGAATCGTTTCAATGTAGTGATTCGTTTTACTGTAGTGATTCGTTTCACTTTTCACTGTTGTGATTATTTCACGGTATTGATTCGTTTCACTGTTGTGATTATTTCACTGTAGTGATTCGTCATTCCGTGTGGCACGTAGGGCTACACACATGAGCTCGTCAGAGCACTTGTTAACTCCATATCTAATATATAATAGCGGTATTTACGGCTATATATCTATATACCTACCTAGCTATCTCTGTAAGTTTGCAAACATTTTTGTCAACAGTTGGCCAGGCAAGGCGAGGTTGGTTGTTAGGATAACGCAAATTGACACTTCGCCTGTTTTCCTCTTTATGTTGGTAGAAAATCAAGCTCAACTGAAATGTGGTTCGTTTGTGTCGTTAAATACTTAGGGTGCTTTAGCAGTTCGTAGTCAATGCAGAATACTTCGGCAATCATTCCTTTCCCTTCTCTTATGGTTACTCTAATATGGCAAAGTTGTGGGTCATTTTTGCATGCGATTGCCGATGTACATGATGACGAGGAAAACTGAACTTTTTGTGGCACTCTTAGATCTGTCCAAACCAAAAGTATTTTCTAACTTTTCCTAAGCATTCAAGTTAGGCGGTCTTTGCCCTTGGGAAACTCATAAATATGCTGCTCGGACATGATTTCAATTACTAATGCATTTGATTGGTTGGATTGGTTAATTGTAGTACGAATTATTTGATCACATTTTTCTCTGGATGGAGTTCAAAATTGCGGGAAATATTTTACTTTGACTAGCCAACAAGCCCCGCGCTAACGCGGAATCAGCAACTACATTTTCTAAAATTTTCCAGCGTACGCGTGCCATAATATTTGAATTCAGTAGATTATCGCCAATGGCACGCGTACGCTAGAAATGCGTAGAAAATGTAGTTGCTGATTCCGGTTAGCGCGGGGCTTGTTGGCTATTTATTATATGATGCGCATTATTGACACTGCGTTCTTGATGCACTTCTATGAGCTATATGATTGAGTAAAGATGTAGACATGTAAATGTTCAAGGGTGCTTCAAATTCAACCTGTAATATTATTACGCTGTTACAGCTTCTAGCCAAGAGAAACGTGCCAAATGGTAAATTAGGCCGTTGATGGTGGGGACGATTGAAGTGAGGGTTTAGGAGCAGAGATCATTTCTTGATTTATGGGTGGCCTACTCAATACGTCAGCCAAAATTTTAATTGGATTTATGACATAAAACTGAGCGTGGCATCCCAGGCCCTCCCTCCCATAAAAGGATGGAGATTAAAATATGCTAATTCACTGTGTGCCGTAAACAAGACTAACTACTGGATTCAATCCTATTAGGGCCGGAATTTTGGTTTTGGCTCTTGCCTCCAACACTAGCACTCCGAGGTGGCTGAGGAGGTAATTTTAGGCTGTAGGGATATTCGGAGGTTTGTCGAGGAGTCCTAATCTCCTTCCGTGCTCAACTAGACGATTTGCATGCAAACTATTCGCTACAACATCAATCTTCCCCTGATCTCTTCATCTTCAGACATTGGAATCCAAGTTTTGAAGCCAGCTTAAAGTTTTATAGCGCCTCCGGAATTCCCCTCCCTTACTCTCCTGTCGCAATAATAATATACAAATCCCTTCCACTACGTTTGAATTAAGGCCGGGGACCCCGAATACGTGGCCCCTGACGGAGAAGACCTATTATTTCAGACCAGTGGAGTCCTGGAACAGGGTCCCAGCCCCAGCTCAGACTCTATGTATGTCTCTGCTTAACTACACATATATGCTCAGTCTCACTCTAATATGTGCGACGCTCTCCTGGGTGCTCATGAGCCCCATTACGTTGAGCAGTCCGTCACTTTCACTCCTTCTGAAAGTAATCTGGAGGAGTCCACACGACACAATATAATGTACTTAGTCGTAGTTCTCCATTAGTCAGTCTATAGGGGCAGAGAGGAGGTCCGCTACCAGTCACGTCATGTAATGTGAACCATAGATCTTGCCTAAGGAGAAAGTGGGGAAAGCAAGAAGAGGACTTTGGATGGACTTTTCCTGCTACAATACTCTTGTTTAACCAAGTTAAGAAATACGGACTTATCACTAAAAGCCGGTTCCTCTCAAGCCCATTCATTATTATTGGACTAAGATATGTACATAGTCTGGGACTGTGAGGAGCGCGTTTAATTTGGAAATGCACTCGTGCCCACCCGCTTTCTCCTTAGCGCAATTGGGATCTTGTCATTGTGAGCCAGGAGCTAGCCAGCAGCCAAGAAGGAGCCTCCTTTCGTCCCTTCTTAGTACATAGATACATACATACATAGTTTCCTATTGAGAGGAGCCCCTGGGCCGGCTGTTAGGTCCAATTCCTAATTGAGGGAAATGTGAGAAGAGCTCCCTGAGGTATCTCGGGATTCCTTGGATATTGTGTCTTGTTTCTAGGCTGACATCTCTTAGGTTTGTTTTATGAGAGAGAGGGCCTTCCCCGGGGTGATACATTGTTCTTTCCTGGGCTGAGGCCGAGATGATAAAGGAGAATAAATGTGACAGGACTGAGTCTGTAGGCGGGACTGAGGGAGAAAAGTAGAAAAGACTCTCATATTTATCCTCACAATTACACAAAGGGAAATATTTTTAGGCCCCGCTTTCTCGGAGCACTACTCGAGGCAGAAGGAAGAGATTAGCTGGAGTGGGGAACTTCCCTCAAGAGCCCCCAAACTACACGTTTTTAAACTTTCCTTCTCTGGCTCTTAATTATTCAAATCCGGGTCCAAAGGACTCTTTGAGTCATAACGGGGCTTAGGCCTCATCAAAGTTTGAGGCCTCCTCTTATGACAGGCCCCATCCCAAGCCTCTCCAGTCCTTATCTGGAGACAGATCCCGACTGGATCTGCCTCTCTCCCCGCTTCCCAAAGTGGATAATTGACGTGAGTTCATTGAGAGTCTTCCCTTGGAGGGATGAAAGGAGTTGTCAAAGGTTGGGATTTCAATAGGACGGCCTCCTTCATACCTTTCCGTCTCATGAGTCTCCTTTCCTGGAAAATTGAACCCTGAAATTCCAATCATATTATATGTATATGCAGAGATATTGGAGGCTGGACCCCCCGGCGGAATCCTGCCCAAACTCCCAACTAATCCTCTAATGCCTACTGCTTTGAGTTGAGGAAGGTGCCCTGCCGGTGCCGGGAGACAAAACCTCCTCATTAGTGGTGATGGTGAGCAGAGCGGGCTAGGCTGGACTCAAAAGGAAACTTCTCTCATTCCGTCCCTCTCTGTCTGCCTAATGATTAATGAAATGAGTCCCACTACAATCACGACCCAACCAGCCCAATAAATCCACTTACGCAAAACTGGAGACTTTACACAGACTTACGACCAGCCTAATGCTCACTCTGGCCCAGGTCATAATTAATGAACTCCAACAGGTTTGAGTGGGCTGGTCTAGGCTGGTCTATCCACGGAGGGCTCTTCCTTACTTAACTCAATAATTGACTATTCCCTCGGCCTCCCTTACAGCATCCCTCATTTCGAAGGAGAAGATCGGCTAATGCTGCTGTGTAACTCAATAAGAAGAAAGGCAGAGTGCTCCACGTGTACAGATGTATGTATGTATAAGCATAAATAGGAACTCTCTGATATGGACTGCTAGGATACACAATTGGCAATTCTACATTTTACTAGAAATCAATTTACCAATAATACAGTACGCACCTACTATGTAGAACCAATTTGAGTAGATGGTTAAGGGGAATTTAATTACGTATAAATGTCACACAGTTGGATGGGGTCGGCCACTGCCCGTCATTAACTCTCCACACGAAACTTTCTCCAATGAGGGACTATACATAGGATAGCCCAAATCAAACTTATAATGCTTAATGAATTAAATACGAAATGGGTTAACAGTACTACATAGTTGCGACGTATTGTATAAGAGGCCTGGTATTAATGGGGCAAATGGCATGACTGTATGGGATCTACGTTGGACATGGATATTCCCGAGTCCGAGTCGGGATACAAAGTCGAATTTGGATTCCATTCACATGAAACAGTAGTGGCAAATGGGTTAGTTTGCTACTAGCATACCAATAGGTTCCAATAGATTTTTGTTAGAAGTGAGGGAAAGGACTGTTTTGTTCTGGAGGCCGAACCCCGTATCCTCGTCTCCCATGAGCCAGAGAGCGGGGACAGTAGACAATTCTGACGACCACATGGATTCCATTGACTGTCTCCCCTATCAACAGATTGTATTTCCATTCTGAGCTACAGGTAGCTCTATAGAGGAAGATGCTGAGGCAGGATGCAGAATGGGATGCAGAATGCAAAGGGATGAGGAATGAAGTCCGCTCCGTACTCTACAAGGCATAGTGCTCCTGGTTGGCTCTCATGAAGATGGACTCAGAAGGAAGGTTATCGCCGGAACGAGGCCCATTCCCACATTTCTGCCAAACTTACTCAGTTCCCTCCCTCTGAACTGAATGCGGGCTCCGAGCCATTAGGCCTGGCTCAATAGGCCGTCCTCCAGCCCAATATCAGGTTTCCAGAATTGGAATTGCCAATGGAAGGAACTGATTCTAGCGTAATGGGATCGGAGGACTCTTCCCTAATCACTCAAGGCTTCCCATATCCCGGAAATGATTTTCTGGCTCATTGTCACCCAAGAGGCGGTCACCCAAGATCCGGACGTGGCCTCGGCTCCTTACCGGGAGCAGGAGCGGATTTCCGTTGAAGCGGTTATTATGTTATTAATATCCGTGGCTCATGTGTAAGGCCCATCGGAACCTATGTTTATTGTAACTATATTTCATGGTAGGGCCTGGGAGGGAAGTCCCCTGCTGAGCTCCCCGCAATAATGCCTCTCCTTCCCGCCCATTACTGTCATGAAAGAAATCCGAGTAAATATGAATCCGGGCTCAAGCTCCCCAAGCCCCCACCGATTACATTATTGGTAGAGGACCATTACGGGAGTCCTGCCTAGACTAACACCCTGGCCCATCCCTTCTGAGGAACGAGGCGGCTCTAAGTAGGAGTGCCAGGGGACTCCTTCCATCCTTCCATCTCACGCCCTAACAAGTCCAAAGAGAAAGCCAACAAAGCCGCCTCGCTCACTTTTCTAGAACACGTTCAACGAGATGTCCAGCCTAGCAGAGCACACTTCCCGCCTCCGACCTCCTCAACAAGGCATAGAACTCATGTCCATGAAACATCCTCCTTCATTTCCCCGCTAATTCCCATAATTCCCTCCTGAGCCCTCAATGTTTTATGCCTCAAGCTGAGCATGGGACTCGGCTCTCTCTACACTCTCCATGACTTCTATGTATTGTATGTACGTACATTATATGTACATACTACAGAGTCCACGACCTAAGGGGACCTAAGCCTTGGCCTTGGTTTAAATAGAGCCATTGTCCAAGACGTCAAAGGGCTGGAATTGGGAACCAGTACCAGGAATGCTCCACTTTGACATCCATTGAGAAGTTGGGAGCTTAGTCCTGCATGGTCCTATGTATGTAGAAGTTCCGGACTTGGTCTAACCCCGTTTATGGCCCTTTCACTTGGTGAGCGGAGATCAGTGGGGCCAGAATCCGTTGACATGGGGAAAATAACTCCGCTTTTTATGGGGAACTCTGTTCTGGGGAATCCACTACTGGATGTCCTTTAGTAGGAGGAACCAGTCTGTCAAACTTGGTCCAGCCCAGCCAGCCGAGCTAGGTCAGAGCCGACTAATGAATATAGATCCAGCTATTGTTTTAGATCCTTTGGGTGGGGGATATGCCGGTCCATTATAATGTTGGTCCCTGAATGAGGCTGGTGATTGGAGGACGGGAAGTCGTGCAATTGGGAGGCCAGGGTGCCCTTTGTCTCTAATGTTATCTCCAGACTCCGCCAACCCGCCCCGCCCACCATAAGCCCACTAATGTATAAATACCTACAAGCCCATTAGAGGGACTAGTCGAGGAGGGAAGAGAGGCTTGGCGCAGAGCATGGAAGCCTGGCTCCGATTCGGAATACGGCCCTTGGAGGTCCCTATCTATAAATCCTATAAAATCAAGGTGGCCGGAAAGGGCTTAATTATGCTGGAGGCCCTGAGGAACATCCCGTCTCTCTCAGTCCGCCTCTCCCTCCAACTAATCTCTCGTCTAAGATCAAAAATCAATAGTTCCCAATATTTGAGGCCGTGACAAGTGCAGGAGAGCTACCGGGTCCTTCCCAGTCCATGTCCCATATTTAGGTCAGCCGAGCCCTCCGAATTGATTCCTATTGATTCCCAAACCCTGGTTGAGTAATTAACGGCGGGACGTGGAGGAACAGACTCAGACATACATATAACAATAGATATAACCATAGGAGCTCCGTAATAGATAATAGAAGAGGAGCGTCCTCATGTAATGCTCTTCCTCCCAATTTGGACCTGAGGTCTGTCCGGGAGAAGAATGGACGGGAGCACGTATTATATACCGCCCAGAACCTTTCCTCGGAAATGGAAACACGCAGCCCGATTTACAGGCCTCGTCCTTATGTTCCTATGTATGTATGTATGTATCTCCACTCCATGAGCCTCGAGTAGGAGTATTATAGGCAACAGTTGTGCTCCCTCTCTATCCGGACGGACCCAGTGTTTCATCTCGAGGTATTGGCTCGTGTTCGTGGAGTGATACTCCTTCCCTTCCCTCTGAGCAGTAATAAATGTCAAACAGTTTGGTTGAGCATAAATCAGGTTGGGAATGAAGTTTGATCTTTTCATGATTCCCGGCCTTTAGAGTGAGTGGCGTAATTCTGTGGGATTAGAATGCCATCCTCCGCCGCCCAGAGGGTTCCTTTGGTCTGGCCTTCCTCAGACCGGGATGCCAAAACAAATAGGCCGGCTACTAAAAGTCAGGAGTGAGGTTGATCCGTTCTGGATTCAATTGGGAGCTTCGTGTTTGGGTTGGGCGTCTTGGTCTTGGACTCTGGTCCAACAAGTATTGGGAAATGAGGAGGAGTTGGTAGTTGGTGTCATTAGGCCTGAATCAGAGTCCGTTCTCCATGTGTGGGAGCATGTGAGGAGTCTGGATGAGTGATGGGATGGAATGATGGTTAGATTGGTTAGGTTAGGACTCCGTGGACTTGAGGAAGTTGGCCCATTCCTGGAATTAGCCCATACTTGACTGGCCGACCCGGCCCATTCATTACCTTCTCTAGACTTTCCCTGATCCCAGGTTCCGTCACGCCTCGGAGCCCCTCTCTAAAAGGCCCCTATCTTACACCTAATCTCTTCCCAGCTTACAAGGACTCCAGTCTTCCATTCCACTCCTCCTCCTAAGTGCTCTCTCGGAATTCCTGGGTCTCTGGCTGAATGGGAAACAATTCAAATTCAGGCTCGGCCCCTCAACAGGCTCCAAGATATGGAGGAATTAAGTTCATCTATTCTTCTTCAGGACCAATTACATATTAGCTCAGACCCAGTAGTCCAAAGTCCAACTTCAAAAGAGGACTCCAGAGCTTTCTCCGCTGACCTTTCACTCAGCCGGATTGACCTCTGTCAACCTAAAGTCCTCAAGCAAGGACTCTGGAAACCATTGCGTGACAGGCTGGAATACTTTGTTGACACGATGATAGCTAGGGAGCCCCCAAAGAAATCCCTACAATCATGGATAGTCTAGGAGTCCAGGTTAAACGGCACGCAACCCAGGTTAAAAATACATATTGTCCCCCAACATTGTCCACTCTCCGTCTCCGCATAGGTCAAACCTACTTCTGACCCTCCTCTCCAGCCTTGCCAATTTGAAACAGGAGTTCTAGTAGGCAAGAACAGACTTTGAATGGATCTAGTTGGTTAGTCCTTAGGAGCCTGGTCCAAGATTTGGCAAGCCAACATATCCCTTGACAACCAGACGCCGACTGACTTGTCGGATTTCGTAAGGAATCCATTTTCCGTTCACTCAAGGACTGTTCCCCTGCGAAGCTCCAAGGCCTTAGCAGGGCTCGTCTGTTTGCTCGATGAGCCCTTCCGCCTCTACTCAATTCCCAATGCGGGGAAAATACGGAACTTGTTATTTTAAAAGACTCTGCCTGTCGGGAATGTTTGTTGTTGAGCGGAGTAGTATTATTGGGGCCTGGAACGTATTGAGATTGAGGGATCGTAGGACTCCCAACTGTTTAATGCACCGATGGATCTGTCATGCATCGTCAGCTCCGGCTCAGTCTCCGTCCCGCACCTACCTTGGCGGGAGAGAAAGGTGGGACAACGGAGTATCTATGCAGGTCCGTCTCAGGGCTCTGATCTGGGCCCAGGAAAGAGGCCGGAAATGAGGGCGGGAGTGATTAGATGGTTCCATCCTGGAACATTTCAGACTCCCTCTTCTATCTGCCCAGATATGAGGGATACTATGTACCTACTGCGTATGTACATATGCATATATAACTCTGTATGTAGGGAGTAGGGATGGATAATGGGACGGAGATGAGAGGGAGCGGAATTTAATTCCGCGGAATAAGACGTCCAGGCTCAGGCCTGATTCTAATCTGGAGCCAAGGGCAGGAATCAATAGAGTTATAGAGACCGATTAGCGTACGGTCAATTTAAGACCTATTACGGATTCCCTCCAAACTGCCACGTCGGAGGATTCCCTAATGCTAATGCCTGATTCGATGAATGGCGTTCAGCTCAAGCCTCCTGATTAAAATTGGCTCCTAAATCGAGGGGGGGGGAGGCTAGGCCTATAAATAGATACAGTACGTGGCAGGGAGTACTAAGCCACTACTGTAGACGAGCGTAGAGGAGCTAGGCCAGAGTAGGTGGAGTAGGTAAATGGAGAGCCAAAACTCCTTGTCTCACCAGATTCCCGTAGAAGGAGCCGGAGTCCCTTATGCTGTCCCACTGACTTTGGAGCCCAAGACAAATCAATGGGTTTGTTTGTGGATATAGACTTGTGCCAGGCAGGATCCGGGATTCAAATGGAAATGTCTCCTTGGCTCCTATTTATTGTGTTTGATTTGATGGGATGCGGCCTGGAGGAGTGCGGGGGATCGGGGCCTACAATATGCTGAAGGGAGGAATCCATGAATTAGGAGAGAATAAGGGATTCCGCCCTCGTTCCCCAGTCCTACCTCCTCCGTCTTAATGGATACAGGAATGGACTGGATAAAGATTCCGGAATCATGCCGAATCATATGGAGGGATATGGTAATGGGGATCTTGTTGGGATGAGGACGGAGGGCTGAGTGATGAGGCTGGGCCGAATATTTATTTTGTTCTCGGAAGGGACTCCATATGAATGGTTCCTCCGTTTCCTCAGAGGCCCCTCTAGAATGCCTCGGCTCCTCGGCTGGAAGCCGACCGAGAACCCGCTGCTCTGGCCTGAATAGGAAATCAAGAAGACCTCCATAAGGCCCTGTCTCTATCTATTATTCCCTCCACCTTGTATCGGGGAAAGTGGGGGAAGCATTAGGCTGAGTAAACGGGAGGATGACAATAATCTAGACTCCAGCCATTCTCCCCTCCTCCGCCCCAATCCAAACATTTAGTCCGGCTCTTTAGCGGGGCCTATCTCCGGGTCCTCCATCACTTCACTATTCACTATTCACTATTCACTACTAACTACTACTACTACTACTAGACCCTCTGCTCCAGGAGTTCCAAGGACCGGCAGACTGGCAGGCGCTTCCTCTGCCCCTTCACTCGCTCGCTCGCTCTCCTTCCCTAATCCCATTACGCCCCAATCCTCTCACTCCGGACTCAAAGAAAGGAAAGTTTTGTTACCAGGAAGTAGACGCCAAAAGGCATGACAGCCGCCGCCACGAGCAAGTCCGCCACGGCCAGACTCACAATGAAGTAGTTGGTCACGTTCTGGAGCGACCTCTCCCGCTTCACGCTCAGGATGACCAGGACGTTCCCGAAGACCGTGAAGAGCGGGAAGACGAGGAGGAGGAGGGCCCAGTAGTTCCCGACCAGGGACTCAGGCTCGAGTCCAGCCAGGTCCGTGCAGTTGGTTCCGTTGAGACGGCTGGAGTTGTCGGCCAGAGCCCCGCAGGTCTCGTTGAGGGAGCCCAGGAGCGGAAGACTCAGGAACTCGTTCCCTTCGCTCAAGTTGAGGCCCGTCTCGGAGAACCAGGACGAGAGTCCGTCCAGGAAGGAGTCGTTCCGCAGGTGAGGCAGGCCGGAACTGCCGGACTCGAGGCTCGTGTAGGCGGACATGCGGCTGGAGGGGCTGGTGAGGTCCGGACTGGCCTCGTAGAAGGGAGGGAAGGACTGGTCCAGGTTCCTGGTCCCCAGAGACTTCTCAAATGACTTCCCGCTCACTCCTGTCATCATCGGAGTCGTGGTCTCAATTAATTGAGGCCGAACTCGCCCTCCCAGCCCGCTTGTCATCTCAACTTGTTGGAGTGCTTGGGCCACACTTTTAGTGGGTGAGGAGTCGGTGCCGGAGTGAGAACATGACAATCCTGAGCATGTCATCCGGAAGCTCAACTCCAGCCTCAGCCCTCCATCTTCGTCCCGTCACTTTCTTTGCTCTTCTGGGGTCTTGGGAGTCGGGCTGGGTGCTCTTCAGAGGGACGAACCTTGGCTGAAAGAGTCAGAATGTCAGAAGGCTGGATTATAATCGAGACTCATGAGGACACATGAAATATTGAGGCCCTCAGAACGCGGAGCCTCAAGAATAAGTCTGGGTTGAGAGGGAATCCGTAATATTGGTCACAGACCCCGTCTCAGCCCACCCCATGGAATATGACCTGACCCTCCACGTAGACCTACTTACGTACGTACGAGCATATCTGAGGAGAGCGGGGAGCTTATTTATTCCCTTCCATTTCCCTTCCTTCCTCGCCGCCCAATATTGTTTCTCGTCTGAGAGTAAATATTTATCCAGAGGAAGTCCTTGGATTCCCGATTCCCTATTTATATGATCATCCAGTCCGAGCCCTCTTACTCCGAATCATATTATTCCGGATTCATGGACTATTGAAATGTTTTATTCCGGCCCTGATCGATACTCCACGTCCATGCTCCACTTTCTCCACACACAATAAGACTCCTTCTGACGCTGAGTCCCATGAAAGTTGGAGCTGGATGGAGACCTGGATCTCAAGCATGCCCTCCCTCCTCCAACTACAACTACACATCGCGAATCTGCATAATGAAAAGTGAGGGAATGGGATGATGGATGAATGATTCCGATCACGGACTAACCAAACTGCTGCTGCCGGAGTCTGCTCCACAAGGAACCGGATTCTGAACGGAATTCGGGCGTTGAGTAGAAGGTGGGCAGAGGTTATTCCTCTCACCGAGCCCACCGTTAATCTGAAGAGGCCCTCAAAGAACGGACCCTCCCCATTCATCATGTAAGAGAAATCTCTTAAAACGGCCTACATTACATTGTACTGACTGACTGACTGTCTCCTAATGGGTCTCCTCCTTCGGGATCAGTATATAGATAGCCAAAACTGGACAGGGATCCAGATTACCCAGCTCAGTCAGACCAAATGCCATCGGAACCTATTTAGAGGCCCAATCCCACTTGGCCTGGCTCATAAAGTAGACGTAATCATAAAATGGGAATTGCATTTTCATGAATGAGTTGGCCCTTGACAGGAGCAGAGGAAGCCTTTGATTTGAGTCCACCTCTCAGCCCACTGGATCCGGCCTAATTAATATTAATCATGTGGGCTCCGGACTAAAGCTGAGGAAGAGCTCCTGGGGACGGGAACATTTATTAGAATGTCGGCTTGTAGGCAGAATGGGCCTGACACGGATTGCATGTTCCTCCTCCCTTATTCTTTCCCTTTATGCTCCTGGCTCAATTTGAATGTGAGAGTCCGACTTTCTCCGCTTTCTCGTCGAAATAGTTGGCGTGGAAGAGGCCCATTTGGACCAATTTATTAATTGTGCCATGCAAGTGGAGAATTCTGATTCCGTCCCGAGAGACCAACAACATGCGGACTTGTACCAGGCAGACCTCCCACCAATCAGTTGAGGGATAAGTTTGACTGTGAAGCACTTGTCGGATCCTCTGATTTCCCGTCCATGAACACACCTCAACTTCAGATCTCACGCATTCAACATCCCCCTCCACCAAGGGACAGAGCAGACAACCTTGAAGAGTCTCTACCTACTTTATTTAAGTATGTACATTATTGATGCAGAGTAGTCTGTTGTAGGAATGCCCCAGTTGACGATTCTCCGACCAGCCCGCGTATGCCTTTTGATTCACCTAATTATCCCCGGAGGTCCTCTTAGGCCCAGCTCCAGACTTCTCGCCTTCACGGCAGCCTCCATTCTCATCTAAGATTAACAGATAACCCAGTCTATGGGAACCAGGAACTACCTACACCCTAATTTCCTGTCGAACAACCGCCGCAGAGTTAATTCTTGAGCCTACACTACTTCTGGGGAGCTATAAATACTAAATGTGTCAACCCGCTTAGTTTCCATCCTAATACTACCTACCCTTGATTTATTCATCTACAACGAATCTCTCACACTACCTCACTTTAATGGACACTGTGAGCCGAATGGGGGGAAGTTTGGCCATTCCCAACTGAGCCAATTTTGACATTCTAAATTCCTGTTAAACAGGTACAGATAGTTGTTCCGGCCTCCACATTACTAGCCAAAAATTACACAATACTCGAAAATGCCTAACTACTTGGGTTTTTCGGTTTTTAGAAATGTACGGAAACTGTTGTTAATGAAACCTGATCCACAACGCATAGACAAAGCAAATAAAAAAAAAGAATCATCGAAATCCGTTGATTATATTATATTGGCTGATTATAATTGTAACCCTAATAACCTCCAAACCCGTCAAAAAACCTGCTTCAGTAGCTTGGGACCAAAAGGTTCAGGCAGAGGAATATGAAATTCAGAAAAGTATTTGAATAACAGTGAATTGTATTTATGTTTCGAATGCTGCATTTTGGAGTGCCAAATATTCACTTCTGCTTCTCAGTACTTCGATTTTCATAGGAACATTGTCTTGTTTTTGCCTGAGCGGACAGGTAACTTTTCCTTTGCAACTTTTAGGTCCGTAAATAAATACGGAAAAGTTACCTCCCGTAGGGTATGCATTTCCGCAGGTCTTAAAATGATGCCACGACACTTTCCTACTAAACGGCTCCATGTACGTCAAAAATTATAGACGCATAAAAATTAGTAAACGCGGTCTAGATTATACAAATCAGATCAAAGGGTCGATTATATATGCCCTAGTGCCTCAAATCATCAAAAAACGACCTCGATGTGTCAATTTACCCCACTTCATATGCACTTAGGGATTTGGGATATTGAAAATGCTGTAGGGTATACAAATGCCTTGCAAACAAACTTAAATTGACCTCAATGGGTCAACGGGGTCCCTCAAGAGCGGTCCATCGGCCTTCGGCGTTACCCGTAGCAACAGCACTTGTCTTAATTTATGTATACCAATACCAATTCTATTTGTACATACAATGGTCATACATGGGCAAGGGGTTGGAAGTGCCCCGAAATCGAGGGGTCTGGAGCGGGAAAAAAAACGGAGGGGTCTGGGGCGAGGAAAAAAAAAGAGGGGTTTGGCAGCTGAGGAAAAGAAATAGTGAAAGTGGAAAATTAAAAGTGTAAAAGAGTCTTTCCTCGCTTTCAATCACTTCGAGCCTACCAGTAACTTTCCCTCGAATTTTACTTCGAGGCTGTGTAATGCGAAGCCCCTTTTCTTACTTTGAAGCTGTATAATCCGGAGCCCCTTGTCTTCGAGGCTGTAATCAGGAGCTCATTCTAGTCTTTCTTCGAGGCTGTATAACCGGAAGTCCCATGCAGTCATACTACGAGGCTGTATAATCCAAAGCCCCGTCTATTTAGTC
>JAQFZY010000454.1:0-27489 GCA_034696285.1 Hypogastrura burkilli | reverse complement strand
TTCTTTAAGTCGGCTACCCCGACTTTTTTTAAGCCGGCTACCCCGATTTTTTTAGCTGGCTACCCCGATTTTTTTTAGCTGGCTACCCCGATTTTTTCCGGGGTCCAGGGCCGAAATTTTTACCGGGGTGGCGCCTACCGGCGCCATCCGGCTCGTCAACCCCTGTACATACACCTACGTGCGTTGCAGATTCTTTAGGAAATTGGACACTATGCATGCTGTCGGCTTGGGAAGTTGAATTCACTCAATGCATTTCAAATTGAAAGCTATGAAGACCCTTAAATTTGAAATTCAAATATGTAGGAAATTAGAGTGGGAGCGAGCATATTTTGTTTTAGATTTTAAAGTAAGTTCTAAGCATCCAATTATTGCAAACATCATCAAATTTCGCTTTAGAGCATACATTTAGCAAGGAGTAAATAATGGACTTCAATAGTAAATGCATTTGGTTGAATTTGACTTCCCAAACTGATCAGTCAGTATGTAGACTGTCCAATTTGATAACCAATCCGCAACACACACTGTACTTAGTAGTTTACATACGCCTACTTTTTTTGATTGAGCTGTCAGGTGGGAGCCGTGGAAGGAATTGAGTTTGCCTTGGGCCGGAACGAACTGAATAGGTAGTCTAGAGGCGTCGGCAAGGCCCAACAAATTGGCAAATTCTTAGATATAAACACCCGACAAATTCTACTTGGTAATTTTGTTAACGTAATATTCTGATAATGTGAGGTAGTATTGCACTGCAAGCCAAAATTTCAATTTTTGGTGTAAAGGGGCATTTTTATTTTTAGAAGGAGCATACGCGTAATATTGTCGGCGCCACTAGGCCGAAAAGGTTCTGGCACGCCTACCTACCTGAAAAGAAAATCTAGGAAAAAGATAGTTGCCAAAAGCTGGAGTTCCACGAGTATAGTAGGTACTTTATTCCACATCATATTTCATAATTTTACATATTTCTTACTTACGTATGCACAGCACAACAGTAGGTAGTAACAATATTTATATAGGTATGTAGTTAGGTTCTGTGTTTACCATGTATTAAGCTTTTTGTTTCTCTGCGGGTCTCCATTGTGAAGTGAATCTCGTCGGGCTCAGGTTTTGTCTTTGCGTAGGTAGTCAGTTAGAGAACACTTTTGTAGTACAAATAGTAACATATCCAGTATAGAGTACATTGTACATTTTCCATGTAGTATAGAAACCCTAATGAGCATTTTATTTGTTTTTTCAAGTTTTACCCATTACTGAACCCCTCAACGACTCGACTAACTCTCATCCTGCCCGTCGTTTAATTTAATATGTTTACGGTTGCTTTCATTTCTCCGTTCAAGCACCACGAAATCTAGACTTTCATACGTTACTTTACTAGTTATATCACACAAGGGAGCATTCACTTTCCAGTCGTGCTAATCTTACTATCTCGAGATCCTTAGCACCTACATTATATAGGCTTATGAAACACTGGCTATCTGTATAATTACAATTTACGAGCATATACGGAACACGGGCCTTCCACTCTCTCTCTCTCTTATTCTTAATTTACGTTTATGACAATTAAAGCTTTTTATTAAATCATGGAAACTATAAGACCGTGAAATAGAAATCAGCCGTAACAATATTATCTGGTGCATTAGATACCTTCTGCTGCTGCGCACTATAGCTGAGACTACACTACATTCACCCTGCCGGAAATGAAATCTGGTCACCGTCACCGGTCACATGCCACATTTGGATCATGCTGGCTATATAGGATTTTTTCAACAAATATCTATGATCCGCCTCTCCTTTGACACATTTCTACACGTATCAATGTATTACTTGGAACAGATTAATTTGAGTGAAAATGAATTTGAAACGTATTTACTGAGATCTATCTAACTTCGAAAATTCGCATGTCCGAATGATGAATATGAATATGATTAGCTTAGACTTTGCGTTCGGTTCTGTCAGGTCTAAGTCAGGTTAGATTGGTTTGGTTATGTTTGTTTTTACGTTAGGTTAGGTCCGGTTTAATTTAATTTAGTTGTTAGGTCAAGTTTTTGAATACAGCTGTTAATTGAAATACATAGCAATCAATGTAATTTGCAAAATTGAAATACTTTGTAGTAGTACCAACTAATTTAATTTGCAAAATATGCAGCAACTTTTGATCTTTTTAAAAAATGGCTGCTGTTTTCAACTTTAAATTGAAAGGAACGTTGAACATTTGAGACGCCACTTTGATATTTCCCGCGGTTATCTGTGAAACCATCATCAGCAGCTACCTACCTGTAGGTAGATATTGCTTGCAACCCCAAGAAAGTCCAACATATTGCACAGATAAATACTCTGACCTATACCTTTACGCCTTATCCTTAGAACCCAAAGTCCCCGCCCCCAAAGTCGAACCCTGCCGATGCTCCGTCCATCAGCCCATCCTCGAGCCCACTTGACCCAAAGTCCAGGCTGTCCATCCCAGAAGACAAGTGATCCGAATTGTGGGCCGGCTCATAGGCCCCCAGGCCCGAGTATCCGCTCGTGAAGTGACTTCCGGCCGTAGCACTATTCCCCCATCCGCTCCAGCCCCAGCCAGGGCCCCATCCCCAGCCGAACCCGTGTGACCATACGCCAGTGCTCACGAGCGTGCCCACAACGCCGGTCGTCTGCAGGAGGCCCGAGCTTTGGGTCCGCCGCGGGGCAGAGTGCGGCATGTGAGTCACCGAATTGTTCAGGTTCATGAGCCCGTTTCCGAGGGAGGACGTTTTGGGAAGCGTCATGTCTGTCAATTAGCAGAAAACATGGAATATAGTCTAAGAAACCGTTGTAAGCGACTGTACGAAAGTAGCGTAGCGCCTGACCTTGAAATTTAACACCCTGCCATTGCTGAATGGACATAGTTTTGAAATCGGTTTTTGAGTTAGGTACTGCTTAAGTATATAGGCAGAAACTTCAAAAGCATATAGTATCCCAGCTGCTGTGATTATTCTCATTGTTTCGGTTCAACTCTGGGTCCGGGGCCTTCGGGACCCGTAAGCCGGGGACTAATCATGTTACCAGACGCTGAACCAGCCCTGGACCCAGGTACGACTACTCTACACTACATGAAGCCGGGAGTCATAAAACATAGTATGAGGTATAGGCTTGTATTCCGACTTCAGACATGCTGACCAGCTAATATTGTAGGATAAGTCCTAGCGAATTAATAATTTGGTGAGGGAAAATATACGTGTATGCTCATAAATCGAAAATTCCGAATCCATGCAGGTAGGCTATCCAATTGAATCAGCGTTAGGTTTATGTTATACTTGGCTTCTTCACTGAGCTTTATTCGTTGGTCATTAGTAATTTCATTATCCTTGACTCTTGAACCCAGAACTTTAGGCCGTTCCAAATTTGAGAAACTATGTCAATATTTGCCCTAACAAAATGCAATTTGGTTCCAGGCAATACCTCTTCAAATATTTGGTGGCCAGGATGAACGAATACCTATGTACATAAAACAGTACAAAGTACTAAAATGTACTATTAGAAAGAACAAGAAAAACGAGCTTAGAAAAGCAACCTTTAGAAAAATTATGGAGAAATTTGAGCCCGCCTTTAGCAAGAAGCCGAATGCTGAATGTCAATATGAAATTTTGGATTGATTGAAGTCGACTTCCCAAACTGAAATAGTTTCCAATTTCCTAAACAATGGACAAAAGACGCAATGCAACTGATTGAAGTTGACAGTTCCCTTGACCTAGAACACCCTAATTGAATAGGGACTGGACTAGCGTTGTCTCAAGTATATGACGAACCCGCAACTCAATATCCAGCACTCAGACTCCTCAAACTCTTGCAAGGGCACGTAGTACATACATAGAAGGCTAATAATGTTTGTAGTCTCCTTAAGCCAGCCCAAAGTGCTTTTATTTGAAATGTTCCCCAGCCAGCCCAGAGAAAGTCCTGACCCCCTTTCGTCAGCCAGACCCACCAGGCAGGTACTCTAAGATTCTATTTGCTCACTCACTCTGTTTTCATGCCCAGCCAACTTTGGGGCCCTTAATTTGATTATGGGCCTGAATGAAAAGAGGGAAATAATGTGAGGGCGGACTAGGACTCGGGCCTCTCTACTCCAGGAGGCCCATACAGGCAGTAATAGGATCCTCTGGACGACAATTCTGTGGAGATCGGAGAGAGTGGCTGGAGGCTGGGAAGGAGACGGGGGATCAGGAACAGATAGGAACTTTAAATTGGATTAGATATTAAATAACCAATCCGGACTCGGCTCTCTCTCAAACTTTAAGTACCTTCATGATCTGCGTCAACAGGGCGGATGACATAAGCCGAAATTGGATTCGATCGGAGCTCAAAATCAAAGTGGAAGGTCAGGAGGGGATGAGGAATCTGGGTATTGGTTATAACTATTAGGTGAAGTATGGAAAATATTGTAGAATTACAGTTGCATTTAATCGGGCTTAAGAAGCACTGACTTCTCACAATGTAAGCTTCAACTATTCAAACCTAACCTCAATTTGTATTTAAAAATTGAAAACCCAACCGGACTTAATTTAGCTTAGGCTGGTCATAACTAACCTAATGTAAGCTATAATAAATATTTAAAGCTAATTGAACCTTAAAGAACTTGACTTTGTTTTATGAGCAACGAAAATATTTTAAAACGCATTGGAGAAAGTTGAACCTAGAACTTGTATGGTGAAAGCTGAAGAAAGCTATTCTGTAATTGTAAATCGTTCAACTTCAAAAGCAAAAACGAGTAAAATTTTGATTTACAAAACGGAACATAATCCGGAGTAAAATCTTTTACTCTTAGCTTTGTAAGCAATAAAATAATTCCCATTGAAAGAATAAACGTTTTATTAAGGCCAGAATGCATACATGAAGTCTGAAATGTGCTAGCCAAACTATTCAGCAAATACTGTCACTGTCACTTGCAAATTCAAAATGAGTGGTACGGTTCAATTACGTCCTAATCCGAAACATGTATTGTGGGAGCTGCAGTGAAAACTGAACCCCAAGTTCTACATCGATGGTCAGACTCTGTAAAATGAGCCCAACTCCCAGCAGAATTGGTCGCGCTACATATTTTAGCGCCTAACGGAATTAAAAACGTGCCTTACTTGAGAAATAGAGTTCCGTTGACTTGTTCCTTGCCGGATTAATTATTTCCGTCTTCTTGAGCCGGCTCGGCGTGCTGATCACGTCGTCAGCCCTTGGCCGGGTTGGCGGCGCGGGGAGCTGTAGATGATTAATGTATGTTTTGTAACCATATCAATCATGAGCCAATGTAGTTATATGTTAGCCCATTTCAAAATACATTTACACTAGAGACGCTCACCGTATTACTTATTGCCGTCATCCACTCACTACAAGGTAGGAGGAGGCGGAAACATGAAAGTTAATCAATTTTGACAGTTAGTCCCAAATATCATTTAAGATCATTCCTAGGTCGTATTCTAGTGCTAAGTGTCTTACTTGACCTCCTCCTCGGACCGGCAGAGGAACCAGTGGACCTTGTGCTTCATCGTCCCCACGGCAATCAGTTGGCGGGTATGGCAGTTGTCGGGGAGATCGGGCCGGGCCGGGATCCGGAGTGTCCAGAGCCCAACGGCCAGGAGCTGTTGATTTCAGCACACCGTAATTGTAATTTCGTACCGGAAAAAATATGGATGTAAGATGTTACCGGGAAATTAAAAATCCAAGTGGTTGGCTGAGTTTAATTAGGGTCTGGTTTCGTTATAGTAAAATAGGTTAAAATATAGTTGTTAGGCGGATTAAATTAGCTTAGATTACACTCTGGCTACAAACAGTTATTACGTTTGGGCTAACAAGTTAGGTTAGTACTACACAACGTTAGATTATGTTGGGCTTATACAAAAAAAATTGGATAAGTTATGTATGGCCTACAAAGGGTTAGGTTAGGTTATATTTAAGTTACAAAAGAATAGAAGAAAAGGTTAGGTTAGTTTTGGGCATAAAAATAAATTTGGTGGAAACATTAGATTCTATACGTTAATTTTGTATTACTACAAACGTTAGGTTGGATTAGGTATGTGCTTCAAGAAAAAAGTTAGGTTAGTTTTGGGCATTACAAAATATTAAGTCTGGTACGGGCTACAAAAATGTATGTAAGGTCTAGGTTAATGGTAAAAAAAAAAAGTTTAGCGTATTTTAGTGGTACAAAAAAGGTAGTTTAGGTAAGGTTTTGGCTACAGACAGGTTTTATTTGTTAACTCTGGACTACAAAAGTAAGGTTGGATTAGGTATGGGCTTCAAGAAAAAAGTTAGGTTAGTTATAATATGAATCTCAATAAAGTCGCCTTTAGCTACTAGGTATGGACTTCGAATAACAAAAAAGGAATTAATTCCGGTGAAAGTTATACTTTCTCCACCAAAGTTCCACTCGTTTTTCCGGGATTAAAAATAGGGAATAATGATTTGTATGTAGGATATGATGCCTACCTCCGGGGCCTCTTTAATGAGGACTCCGCCCTCGGGAGTCGGCCGGTCCCGGTCCTTGTACCAGACGAGGCTGGAGTTCTCGTAGAGGACGACCCATTCCTCACGCCAGGGCTTCCCAAAGAGTTTCTCTGGCCGGCCAGAGGAAAAAGTAATTAGAATAATTGGAAAGATGAGATTCGGGGACAGCGGACGCGGAATCAGGCCTTAATCCAATCACTCCCAAGGCCAGCCGCCGCCCACCAAAGGGGAAGGCCTCACGGGAAAATGGACTCATAAACCAGCTGCAACTTTAAAGCTGGGCGTCACTCCCTCTCTCTACAGCACTACTCTCCTTTGAACCTTGGAGAGAAGGCTGGACTTTATGACCAAGCTTTATATTTCCTGGCCTTATATCAGGTTTCAAACATTATACCTTACGTACGAGAGTGCTATGTAGCAATACCTCTTGTGAACGTAAATCAATAAAGTTCTACACTATGAGGATATCAAACTTAAACATTTGTATTGGACTGCTCTTGCTGTATGTGTAACGAAGTTTGTTCAAAAAATTTCGAAGCAAGTCCCTGGTCCCTGATCCAAATCAATGAGCTTTGGGCTGGAGCTGGGCGAATGATATTTTTCAAAATGAGGTGGCAGCACTTCTAGCCATATTTAAAAATGAAATGCGTTATTTCAAAATAACACAAAAATTTGGCTTCACCGATACGTGAAAAAATCTGTATTAACAACTGTACTGTCTAGTATACATACGGTGCAAACACATTTTTTATCACTTGTGGATTGTGGAGGTAGCATATGTAGCACCTACATACATATATAGAATATTCCTTGCAGTTTCCCCCGCTTGTCCTATGACAATACTTCACGGACCAGGGGAATGTCACACTCTTTCCAAAAGTGCAATTTATTTTATAATAAGATGCTTTAGAAGTTACTTTTAAACTGGAATTAAAGATTCTTGTTCCAACGATAATTTATTTCAATTTTTAGGTAAATGTGAAGCATTGTACTCCCATTGTAATGTAAAATGCATCATTGGAAAGAGCATATAATCCTGAGCTAGAGACAACCTTCAGCAGGAAGTAAAATTTCACTACTTTTTCATGGATTAAATTCGCTTCCCCAAACTCACCAATCAGTATGTAATACCTACTGTGACATACAACTACTTTACTGGACAGAAAAATGCTCTTTGATCTTTGAAACAAAAGGTACCTACAGAATATATTTTCCAACATTGACTTACTCTTGTATCGGAGCAGGTATCCCCCTTTGAGTTGCTTAGCCATTGTAACTGCTGTACAGTATGTATTGTGATTTCCGATGTATTCAATAGATGAGGGGCAGGTGCTTAAAAAAGTTGGAAATATGTCTCAACTACAGATAGTACAGAGTGGACTTGGAGTATACTGTTTCTTTATATTAGCTGAAGGGACCGTGACCCATTCCCGCACCGTGCTCCTCTCCGTCCGTCTCAGTCGAGACTAAACGGCCCAAGAGAAAGTTTTCACTTTCACTGGCCTGGCCGGGCATACAAGCTTCCTCCACCACGTAGTAGCCGGAGCCTGGCTCAGATTTCCCAGCCCGTGAGCGTAACCCATTCCGCTTATTCCTGGTCCCATCATAATACTTCCGAATATAATGGGCTAAGGCCCAGGCAGGACACAATCCCTCCCGCCCCTTACCTTACGCTACTACCGTCCATGTCCGGGTTCGGACTCACGTGCAGCTGCGTGGCAAGGACCTTCTTCCCTCAAAAGCTGTCAAGGAAAGATATCCCGTACGTGACGATGATGATGGCAGGCCCAGGCAGGCTTCAGAATCTGATAGTAAAAATTCTGGTGACAGGCAGGCTGGCTGGAGGAAAAACTCCCTGTCTCTTGTCAGATGATAAGGTAATTAAACTCGAACCTGTCTAAAAAGCAGGATTTGCGGACAGCTGAGGGGAAAACGGCCGTATGAATTATTTGGTTTTCTATTCAAATTCTTTTAAACTTTACTTTACGTTAGTTAATCTGACGAAATCGCTACAGCAGGTTTTGCTGAACTCTTTGGGTAATAAATAGCATACAATAGTGTAATTTTATCATATGTATGTATATAATGTACCTAACGATCCAATTCTGAACCAAGTCGCTCCAGAAAAAATTTTACTTAGCGATCCACACTAGACTAACTTTGACCAGAAGCTATCAACAACAAAGACACTGCTTTGATTCAGAATGCAAACTATTGGTAGCCTCTATTACAATTATGCGAGTATATGCAATCGTTACCAAATTATTACGTTGAATTTTTCGCCCAGGATTTCATAAGTTATTCCTCACTACTACAGCGTGACGTAATTCGTTTACTTGAAACTGTCTCGAACTTTGTTCCGATGTATAGTTCCAAATAATTACGCTCTGATTTCTTAATTTAGGAATACGTCAAAATAATGCCACATTGATTTCGTAATTTAAGAATAATTCAAAATAATTCAATCTTTACTTCATAATTTAAGATTCATTTAAGCATAAGTCCATAACCGTATATACACTTTTTTAATTTAGTTAACCGCGTATCGACTTAAATAAAAAGGTCTATCTTATGATATGAGTCTCAAGGAATTTTGACACTTGCACTGAGATTATGCACTGAATACTGAATGACTTAACCCGCTAGCTCTTTTATTATACTCTCCAGCAATCATCGTCAACACTGGAGCGACGGCTCTGCAGGAGTTGAAGATACCGGAGTTCTGGACAGGGGTCGTCCCCTGCATGACCTGCGTTCAGAATATTTTTTTTTACATGCGCTTTTTGTTTCCGGTTATTTAAATCCATGCTAAACTTTTCTAGCCAATCCACATTATATTTCCATACCTCCACCATCTTCGTCCCGTTGACAAGTGAGGCAGTAGTGCCCATGCCTCCATTGGCACATGTACGACATTTCATCCCTGTAGTCACATGCCCCTACGGCATACTTGGAGCACTGGACATGCTTATAAGCACCCCGACGTTTGGAGTCCGGCTGAATTTTAAATAATTCCTCCTCCCGACTCGAGTGGCTGTAAGTACAGCGGAATCCGTCCCGACACCGGAACCCCCATTTACAAGGTTCCGAATACTTTTGAAACTTCTTCTTGTGCTTCCGTGAGGACTGGACCTCGTAGTAGCCTTCATTGTCTTCGTCGTCCCGGCCCGGGGCCACGACTGTATTGTAGAAGACCTCGGCGCCCATGGCCTGACGGAAGGCCGGGAAGGATCGGAGGAAGGGCCTGAAGTCTCGGTTAAGCTTGGCCAGCTCAGGGCTCACGCCCTTACTCGTACTTCCTGATCCGATCAAGTTCTCAACCTTGACGTAGACTTCCCCGTTGAAGTCAAACTTATTAGGAGCCACGGCGGCCTTGTTGGCCCGCTCAATCAGAGCCTGAGCGTCTTTCTTGTAGGTGAGGCGGGGCAGGGCCTCCGAAGCTCTCTCGTCCCCGAACATTTCGTACATCAACTTAACTAAGGCCTCCCAGTCATCTGGCTTGAACTTGAAAGGAAAGGGACCGGCCTGAGCCTCAGGATCTGATTTCCGTTTCCTTGCATCTTCCTTCAAAATCATGTCTCCGACGTTACAAACTATGCCCAGATGGGTCTCAGCGGTCTTGGAGCTGTGTTTAATGTAACGTCCGGACATTGGCATTCCAGAGAGGGCCGTGGCGGTCTCCACGTATAGCTTTAAGAGCTCTTCTCGCCTTAGTTCAGGAATAGGTTTTCGAAATCTGTGGAACAAGTTTGAGATTAGCCATTCCGGACATAAAGAATCGCAGGACAGAATAGGACGGACAAAAATCATGGGACTCCATCAATGCTTTTGACAGAGGTCACTACTCTTTTAGATGGTGAGTATACTAAAGCTAAGTTGTAACTTCAGGGGGGTTACCAAATTCTAAACAACGACATTACGCCGGGGAAGGAAGAAATTTTTCCTCCTTACACTTCAAAACTGCGCTTTTGAAGCAATTCTTGAAGCAATGGAATTGTTGAAAAGCGCATAATATAGCGCCATATGATTTTTTAAAATTAATTTCGCGGTGCTTTATAACATTTCGGTGTTATCTTACGTGATGACGAAAGACCGCTCGTCAGGGAACGTGCCCTTCCATTCAAGCGTGTAATAAATAATCTCTTCGAAGCAGTCATCCAAATACCGGACATTTACTTTCTCGCTAAACCCGGGCTCATCAGGATTTGTATACGTCTGTAATAATTTAAAACGACATTTCATTAGATTCCGCCTTTTCAGAGTTTGATATATGGCTTACTTTACAAAGAGAATGTCTATAGGCCCATATTTCCACGTTCCAGTTGTACTTGACTGCATGTCGTACGGCGTT
Source organism: Hypogastrura burkilli (assembly GCA_034696285.1). Lineage (NCBI taxonomy): Eukaryota > Metazoa > Arthropoda > Collembola > Poduromorpha > Hypogastruridae > Hypogastrura > Hypogastrura burkilli. Next base: position 16,679 of record JAQFZY010000454.1, on the reverse strand, counting down.
GATCATGCCGCCGTCCCCAGTGAACAGGATCACTGTCCCTCCATTCTTTGCGTGCTCTCTGTGAATCACGACGTCCGCCCCAATGTCCAGATTAATACTCTGATCCACCTCCTTCTCTCTATTATTGAACCCAGACCGCTTCGTGACCTGGGGCTCAATTTCGCAGAACGTGCAGCACTTTAGGTTGTTCCAAAAGTGGAAGACCGGCGGGGGCTCGGAGCCGTAGATGACGGCTCGAATGACTTCCCGGTCCCCGGCGGCGAGCCGAAGCATTGTTCGTATCTCGATCCGGGTCCGAGGGTCCTGCTCGATTTCTTGAACGAGTCCCAGCTTCTTAGCACTATACTCCCGTGTGTTGATCCAGATATTGGAGTTGTCGATGTAAATGAGGACGCCGCCTTTGGAAACCTCCATATATAAGCAGTTTAAAAATCGTCAAAATCTGAAACAAAAACAAAAAACAAAAACGCTGGAGAACAACTAATGCCGCTATTCTCCATGTGATGCATTGAGTCGTGACGCATGCGTCACTCTAATGTACTATGTACTTAATAATGAACAGGCTAGTCGAAATTAATCAGGAGAGAGATAATATTGATAAGAGTTATCCATCCATGTTACTGGTAACGATAACGACTCGTATTTATGACGTATTTTTGTACATGCTTTGACAAATTCATTTCTATTTCATTTGACACCAGAGTTTTCTCTCCTTAAAACCCTGCAATTCGTTTACTGTAGCACCTATTCTTGAGATTAGTTAGAAGTCCACTTCGTTTTTTAAAAAGAATAACTCAAAATAGTCAACCTTTATTTCCTAAGTTTACGAATAATTCAAGATAGTTTAAGTAAGGTATTCCGCTACACTAATGATCTATTTCCGCGTATTTGTATGTATTGTCTGTGTACACAAATATACAGTATGTACAAGATTCGGGATACATGATAATTTACATAAATAGATAATATTATATGTATACACAATTTCAATTTAGGCAACCGCGTATGGCCTAAACAAGGTCTCAGCTGTCAATCTCGGTGGGATTCGACACTCGTGCTGGGATTCACACTCGTGTACTAAATTCATCAAGGAAAACACAGCACTGCTCAAGCATCAAAAGAATACTGCATGACCTCCGCAGCCAGCTTATGCAATGTCAGCACTACAGCACCGGCTCTGCTGCGACAGGTAAGGATAATGGACTTGACTGGGACAAGGGAAGTTCTCAGCATGACCTGCGATCAAAATAGTAAAAATGGGTCAGCTTTCTTTCTGTTTAAATTCATTCACTTAAGTCGACAACTTCCCATACCTCCACCATCTTCATCTCGCTTACAAGTCAGGCAGTAGTGCCCATGGCCCCATGGGCACATGTAAGACATTTGACCCCTGTACCCGCACGCTCCTTCCAAGTACTTGTAGCACGGGACATGCTTATAGGCCCTCCGGCGTTTCGGATCCGGCTGAATTTTGAAGACTTCTTCCTCTCGGCTCGTATGATTATATGTACACCGGAACCCGTTATGACACCGGAAGCCCCATTTACAAGGTTCTGAATACTTTTGAAACTTCTTTTTCGGTTTTCTCGAGGAGTGGACTTCGTAGTCCCCCTCGGTGTCCTCATCGTCTCGGGCCGGGGCCACGACCGTATTGTAGTAAACGTCTTCGCCCATGGCCTGACGAAAGGCCGGGAACGACCTGAGGAAGGGCCTGAAGTCTCGATTGGCCTTGGCCAGGGACGGAACCACGTGCTCATTCGTACTCTCTGACTGGATCAAGTCCTCAGCCTTTAGGTAGACCTCGACGTTGAAGTCAAACTTATGAAGGGCCCCGGAGGCTCTGCTGGCCCTTTCGATGAGGGCCTCAACGGCTTTTCTGTCCACGAGGGCCGGGAGGTTTTGACGGAGATTGGGGTCAATAACGTCAAACATCCCGTACATAATTCCGAATAAGGCGGTCCAGTCCTCGGGCTGGAAGGAGAAGGAGCTGGGCTGACTCTCAGGTGACAGGGACTTGCCCTTCCTTGCATCTTCTCTCAAGATCATATCTCCGACGTTACAAACGATGCCCAGATGGGTCTCTGTAGACTGGGGATGTATGTAGCGGCCCGACATTGGCATTCCGGTCAAAGCCGTGGCCGTCTCTACGTACAATTTGAGGAGATCATCTCGTTTGGGCTCAGGAACCCTTTTTCGGAATCTTTGAAAAACGTTTGAAATTAGCGAAGGATATGTGGAATCTTTGGAAGGATTTTGTGCCTTGACGAATTATGGATGACAATGGACCGGAATTCAGCGTATACGGTTTGGTAAAATTATGACCCCGCTAGGTCAGCTTACTGTCGTTACATTATATTAGGTTTGGGTTTGGGCTACAAGCACTGAACGCATTCCACTGAGTGTTATCCATTTTCCAGCGAAAAGCTATTTTATCCCGTACGAAAAATGGAAGCCATTTCTTACGTGATGACGAAGGACCGTTCGTCAGGGAACTCGTTCCTCCATTCCAGCGTATAATAAATAATTTCTTCAAAGACATCATCTAAATACTGGACCTTCACTTTTTCGCTGAATCCCGGCTCGTCAGGATTTATATACGTCTGTAATAAATAGTTTACAAAGACATTTCATTAGATTACAAATTTTCAGAATTACTAGTCATACAGGTCAAATCTTACTTTGGAAAGAGACTGCTTATATGCCCATATCTCCACGTTCCAGTTATACTTGACGGCTCGCCTCACGGCGTTAATCATGCCGCCGTCTCCGGTGAAAAGCACCACGGTCCCGCCATACTTGGCATGCTCTCTATGAATCACGACGTCCTCCCCAATGTCCAGATTAATGCTCTGGTCCACCTCCTTCTCCTTCCTATTGAACTCGGACCGCTTCGTGACCTGGGTCTCAATGGTGCAGAACTTGCAGCTCTTGAGGTTGTTCCAAAAGTGCTGGACCGGCGGGGGCTCGGAGCCGTAGATGACGGCTCGAATGATTTCCCGGTCCGCGGCGGCGAGGCGGAGCATGGTCCGTATGTCGATTCGGGTCCGGGGATCCTGGGCGATCTCGGGAACGAAGCCCAGCCGCTTCGCACTGTAGTCCCGGGTATTGATCCAGATGTTACTATTATCGATGTAGATCAGTACGCCGCCTTCGGAGGGCTCCATGTCCAAGGCTCTTTCGAATGATCTCCCTCCGGATCTTTTCCCAGCTCACAATACCAAGGACAGCGCTTATTTTGTGGGTGTGTCCTGCGTTCAATTGACAGCTATAGGATCGGGTCTGCCCATTTAATAGTCATATGCTGCGGCTAGTACTTATGCGTACATCGACTCTTGATTGCGTCACTTCGTAGGCATTGCTTGTAAATGAGCTGATATTCGCAATTAATCTGCAACGAGATAAAAGTACGTTGATAAGTTATCCTTGCATGTCACAGGTAACGATGCTCATTTAAGTTTTTTTAATCACACTTAAATCGTCATTTTTTTAAATATAAAGATGCATTTTCATATGGATGATTTTAGCAGACTTCTTCTCTCGTTACATTTGCGTACATTTTTATGTAAATTGGCTGGCATTGAACTAAGCTAAAAAATTTCCATTTTAACAACGTTACTGGCTATTGGCTATCCGCAATAATACTACCTTGTTTACGACGGATATTTCAAAACTATTAAAAGCTAATCATGCCTAACCCAATCTTAGCTAAATTCACGTAGTACCTTAGCTTTTCCTTGTGAGAAACGAAGAGAATTGAATTATGTAAAACGCAATAAGCCGAAATTAAAAGTTAATATTTTTGAGTGTCATGTGCCGTACTAATTATACGTCCGATGATGTAACTTGTCTAACAACCTAAATACTACAATTTAATACATACATATTTCTATTCCCATGTGCCATAATAACACGTCCTGTTCGTATAAATGATCATTTGTAGGTACAACTTTTATTACAAGCTACAATTTTTGGGTGGCATTAGGGTAATTTACGGCCACCAACTGCCAACTGCCACAAGGGATATGTCACACTAATAACAATAATGTGTAATTGTAATAGTAAGCATTAAAAGGATTAAGATTAAGTACGACGACGTACGCTCACGATTTGTATACAAATTACATTTTAGCTAATATAGTTTCGGACGTCTAGCCCGTGGCACTGCCCTATATAATTAATAATGTAATTAACATGCACAGTACATAATACATAAAACGTACCTATGGACCCCGACGACACTCGACCTACTATGTCAATCTTAAACCTCTTCCAGGTTGTCACAGTTCTCTGACGTCCAAACTTTCTACTCGACTCCGAGCTGCGGGTAACAATAGCGTTGTTGTTGTATGTTTTTCGTATCAAGGCACAAGGTACAAATGTTTCAAACAGTAAGTACGTGTGGGTGCTGCAAAGGTACACATACACAATATTTAGCAGAATATATAAATCCTTACGAACAAGAAAGTCAGAGTAAGACTTCACATTATAAAGCTAATCCCAGACTGATCCTGATCCTGACCTATGCTTACGCTTACTCATTGCACAATCGATCGCCCCACTGACAGTCGACAGTGAGTCAGCCAAAGGCACCAAACCAGTTTATGCCGTAAAGTAAACTTAGATTAGGATTAAACATTAAACTCCAATGTGGTTTGGCTGGGTTCCATGAAATATGAAATGGTTACTAATACTACTACTGGTTTGCTGATGGTTAGGCTACTCTACGGGATACCCGAAACGAATCAATGATTCCCAGTACGGCGCATATACAACTGTATTGTATTCTCATCTTCACTACGACTACGTCTAGTATTTATAGCTATGCAGGCAGTTATCTACTGAAGGTCAACTGGATCCTTAACGTTTAGGCCTGGCTCCAGCGCAAGCTCGTTCTGCCACTTTGCAGTTCTCCGGTGGTGTGGCTATAAATACTGTACAATGCTTGAAACAACAGTTATCGTGCAGAACAATAGCAATTAGAGTGGATTGTGGCTTTCCTTTATTTAAAGAAAATTAACGAGACAAGCAGAAATCTGCAAATAGCAATTACTAATTAGGAATTCACACTATATACTAAATATCTTTAACCATTAAAGCAGTCCATGTATTAGCTATGCATATAAGCTACGAAGTACTCATAATAATTATTGTTTCTTTGAATCTCAAGCAGATAAGCAATGGAGAACTTTTGCGGTGAGCATGTTATATGCACATGCGACAATGCTTATAAGAACGATTAGAAAACAGTCTAAATATCGACAGCAAACTTGCGGAATATTTATTGCACGTAGTTTGTGCTGTTAAGCCCTTTGCTAAAGCTTTGATACAGAATTCACAATGAACATGTGCATGCATAATTTCCAAAGGCATGATAAGTGCTGATGATGGATGATAGGATTAAGGATATGAAGAAGAGTTACAGTTTGCACTATTAAATCAATATTGAAACTGCTGACAGTAGAGCTTTTGTTACGCAGTTTGCACCAATACATATAGAATCTCATTAACGGTAGGCATGTACTAGGCAATAACAATATTTTAACAATTCTAGAGTCCTAATCCTAGTATAGCACATTGACAGAGCGTACAGGAGTCTAGGTCCGTATCTATTTTTATTTGTAGGCCGACAGACGTATGATACATAGTTGATTTTATTTTTTTGTAGGTACGTGAGCAATTTTAGTAGGTATTAAATAAAATGCTGAATTAACAGAAATCTGTGGAGAACCGCAGACCAGATCCTGTGGCATAGGAGCCACTTGCAACACTCCTACAGTAGTCAAGTCATAGTCCCATTTTTAAATTTAACTAGATAATTTATTAGATCTGACATTTTATTCCATTTTAGAATTGCAGTAAATGTATTGAACGCATGGAGCGGTTCCATGGTGTAACGGTTAGCACTCAGGACTTTGAATCCTGCGATCCGAGTTCAAATCTCGGTGGAACCTAAGACCTAACTTTTTGTAAATGGAGAAAACGTACGGGAGCTTCAAAATTAGGTTGGGATAATTAATTACGATTCCGTCAATCACTAGCAGCTGGTACAGGTTCCACTGTATTTTTTACTTGGCCATGAACTCAGTAATACATAATACAAGGGGGATCACAGATAAGGTATTGTTTGAACAATAAGCATAATAATTGTAGGAGATAGGAAGGTAAGATAAGAATGGGCGTTAATAGAGGAAACTCAGTAGCACTGTACTAATATTGTTGAACCAAGAGAAGGTTGACATTGACATTTGACATACTAACTACTACTACTGTGAAAAATTTGTAGTGTAACACTATGAAGCTTAGTGTTTGGATATTATTATTGACAAGGCGAGATTACTCTCCGGTTCACATGAAGGGGAGCTTTCCTGGACATTCCACCGGCGGCTTGTAGACCGGCGTTCTTGGATAAACTGCAAGCGGCGGTTCTTCGGGCTCAACAAGGTTCTCCTTAAGATCTTCAGGCTGAGCACCTGGCAGGACGGCAGTGGGACAGGCCGAAATATGCGGAGCTAGAATCAGTTCCTCCTGGAGCCTCCTCTTCATGTCGTCAGTCCAATCCACGGCCTTGTTCAAATAGGTTGCGAAGGTCGTGTTGGGTCCGAGGTTGGGCTCGGTGATCATTGGTTGAGCCGCGTTGGTGAATCCCTTCTCCCTATACAAAGGGCAAGGGTCATATATTGTAATACAACGTAATTACTAATTAAATGCCACGTACCAATGAACCTTTCGGATCCCCATGGGTGGGAACAAGTGTCGAATGTCGTAGAAGCTGGAACAGCCCTGCATCGGGACTTTGGGATAGTACCAGAGGAACGCTTCGCACATTTCATCCGTTGTCGAGTAGCCGGCCACGGTGACGTTGGGCCTTCCGCTAGTATCATAGTTGCATTCTGAATTTGGGGTTAAATTAATGAAGAATTATAATTATATTGCTGTATTCGGTGGTAGCCAATTTTGTAATGGTCAAAAACGGTTTGAAAAAATAATATTCTCATATGGTGGACATTTACTGCACCGTTGCCTTACCGAACGTTAAATGATCCCCAGGTAAAATCTTTCGCTCTTCCCGAAGCGGACGGTTCTTTTGGTAGTTAAAGTGATAGCTGTCATCCTTGGAAACCCATGGAAGCTCCTTGTTGTCCCGCCAGTGGCGCAACTTCATTTTCCTCCCTGATAAATTCAAAGTACATAAATTGAATAAGTGCGCATGCGCAGGCATATTTGGGCTCAAAGTTGGCATATCCGCAAATGCTCTTCATAGTGTAGGCTCACCGGCCAGATGCGTATGGAGCAAGAGGCTGAAAATGTTAATCCCGTCCTCCGGAACTCCGCGCTTAGTGCAGTCTGAAGTGCAGTGACCAATAATTTTGAAATCCTTTGACTCGGGCGGAAGCAGGAGGGAAGCAATCACAGTGTGACCAACGGTCATCATGCCTGCGTCGTATTTTCTGCAATTGAATCATACATAGAATTTGCTAGGCAAAGCTTTACGGGAAAATAAATTGTGGTCATACCGGAGCTTATCAGTATACAGGATCTCAACGCCAGTCCGGAACTTAACGTCATGAAGCACGGTGGGATTATCGTAATGGACTTCAAGCATGAAGTACTCGTCCTTCCCCTGCTCCTCACCAATTGGGTAGCCCACGTGCTCTGGCAGGAACAAATCCTGGAAAAGAGGTCAAAGGTTGTTGAGGAACTTCGATTGATTGCTTTTACAGCAAAAGTAAACTGTTTAACTTACTTTTCCTCCGGCTCCCCAAACGTAGAAGACCGTTGAGCAGAACTTGGTCGGGCGGCGCTCCATTTCTGACTCCATGTAGCATTCCCCGCCCGCGTCCCGCTCCAGGAGAAACGGCTCGAATATGGAATTCTTGTGATCCGGAGCATCACATCGGTAAATAACAAAATGATGAGTGTGACGAATGGCTTGAACGGTTTCCAGGAGCGGCTTGAACTATGACATCATATACATAAATACACTTAAATACACTAAAATACACTAGTATAAGAGCCTTACCCCGACAATGTGACTCTTCTTGGGCACTTTAGGCGTCTTATGGAGCGTGCACCAGTAGGCGAAGGGCTTGGCCGGCATCGGAGTCTCCACAGTCATATCCCAGCGCTGGAGTTGAGACTCGTCGTAGGGCTGGATGACGGGGTCAAGGAGGTCAACGGCATGGGCCCCACGGGTCGATGAGTGGTACGTGATGTCATCCGTGGGCCCGAAAGTCCAGATTAGGTTCGTTGTGTCATTCTGAGCATACAAACGGAAATAGTTCGTATTACGATAATTTAAAAACTTATACGCCCGCATTTTTTAATAATAACTTTTCTTACCGTAATGGCCGCGTCCTGGCTGTCACAGGTCTGGAGCTTCCTAAAAATCCGCAAAGTAGTGTGGGTTGCATTTTCAGCGGCATGGAGGAGGCTCCAGTCTTCATGGGTATCCCTTTCAGGCATATTGTTTCCGGTGCCGTGGAAATCCTATATGTAGTAAGTATATGTAATTACAAAGTAGCATAATCGTATTTACTTTTTTTTTTACATATCTAATTATAAATTGGGACAGTATCACACAACAGGAAAGATTAAGATTCAACTTTTTTTCTGATTCCCATGTGCGTATATGGCTGTGGATCCCCAACCTGAAATTCTTGTAATTGCTACTGTAATTAACGCCTCGTTAAGATTCCATTGTCCGGGAAGGATAAGGCGTAGTCTAACGAGATTTTTCTGTTACGGATGAAGAACGCTGTCTCTGTTATGTTGAATTCGGCTTGTATATTTCATGTCAGAAAAATAAATATTAGCAAAAGGAAGATGACAGCGGAATAAATTATTTTTTTTGGAGGGCGCTCAAACTAACATCAAATATTTTGCTCAAACAGCACTGAATGACGTAATCTAATAGAGCATAATGCAACACAGCCCAACCCTAATTCAATTCAATTACCGATTTATTTTATTCGGAAATTTTTAAGTATTTTTTTTGGCACGAAATCACTAATCCATAGGCTTCGCAACTCTGCGCTACATCGAACTGGGAATGAGTGAGAACTAATGTTATGAATATATCTCAATATTTGTGTAATTTTGATTAAAGATTGAAATCAATATGCTTCCAAGATCCAAAATCGGTAAAAAAAAAAGTTCGATGGAGCATTTAAAACATTATTTTGTAATTTTCTAAAAATATTCCCCATTATTTCCAAAATTACAAGCTTCTAGCAAATGGGTAGGTACTTATATTGCCAATAGCTTGACATTGAGACTACCAATAATTGCCAGCTTACGCCAATATAAGGCGTTCCGTCGGGCAAGACGCCTGCAATCACAATATCCGCCCCAGTCATTCCACCCTGATTTGAGATCCCGAGCCCCACGTAGCCCCTCGTTTCCACGGTCAGGTCAAAGGTTATGGACTCATTCTTAAAATCAACTTCCCACCCCACAACAAACTTCCGCTCCGGATCTAGTGTCTCAACAATTCGTTCGGCTCCGGCGGCGGACAGGAAGGCCGCCAGGAAAAGGCACAGAAATCGCATTCTAGCGGTCCACTCCTGTCTAGCCTTTAGCTCGTCGTAATCACGACTGAATAACTCAAACGAATATCCACGGAGGTCCACTACTGTAACGAAAGAAATGCATACCTTACCTCGCCGTAGAATTCATAAAGCTCTTAATTGCATCTCTCACCCCATTCATATCCTCAGGTAAGGCATGAGGTGCTAAAGAAGTGGGGCGCCTTATGCTTTACTGGATATTGCAAATACAATAGTATTCAGATACCTCACAGCCAAGTACAGCATTGTATATGCCAATACAATTTACAATGGAAGGATATATGCCGTGCCAATATAGTGCGAAATCACTAAGCGTGGTAAACTTCGGCTTCGGCTCCATAATCATAAGGCTATGACAGATCCTGTCGTTGATTCAGATACAATGTACTTACTCCCTGTATACCAAACAAAAAAAATTGCTAATTCACATAGCACACACACACGTACAGGTAGTCGGAAAGACCTTGAGAGTTTCCAAGAGCAAGAGCAGTAAAGAGTGAAGATGAACCTAAATTATCCTTATCCTTTTCCCAGAAAACGACTGTAAATAATTGGATGGGAGGACTGTCAGTAGTGACGGAAATTCCGTGTCAAAGCCCAGGCCCAATTACATAGTGTGTCTATGGCCGGAGGTCCATTGTTTGTGATTTATTTCCATGAAGGTAAAAGGTAAATCTTTGTTTAAAGCAGTGCAGGAGTCCGGAATCCGCGTTCCATGGCGAATTAAAGAGCCTGGTGACGTCTATGATGGAGATGAACGATATTAACTTGCGTGACAGTGACATTCACTGAATTTGGCAAAGGATGAGACGCTTCGCGAATTTTCGGACCTCTGAAAAGGACAGATTTAGATAGCATACATGTACTACTGTAATGTTTTTTATGAGTGATTTTGTGATTATGTAAGGACACCTTGACGTAATACTTGATAATGTGATTTCAATATATGACGAATATCACGGCTGACCGGTTGAGAGGCCTATGCGAATCGGAATAGTGCATCGTATCATAGCAAGAAAAGGAAAGGACGTTATACCTGGTTCACCTAAGAAAAGATTCCTTTATATTGTGCAATGTCACGCTTTTACGCTTGCAGACTGCCAAGTGCCAAATTACTCGAGTTTCTGTTGCTGTTGATATTGCAAAAAACGAGTTTTTATATTAAATGATCTGGTTATGCCGAGTGGCCGAGTGCAATTAGAATTAAGAATTAGAGGTTTCCAGCATGTAAACCAGTAAGGCCACCGGGGACTCGTTTTCCTAGGACCAAATAAATGCTATGATTGTCAATAATTTCATGCTTACTTGGATCCAACTTCCTTTCCTCAAGACAATCTGCATCTTGAATACTATAGACATAAGGCCATAACCCATAAAGCCTCGCCCTACCTGTCCTGTATTGTATGCAGTATAATGAGGCCTTAATCAGATTGTACTCCCAAAATGAATTTTATTACGCAAAATAAGATCAGACGCCGTGAAAATAATAAATAGAGAGGCCTTAGGCCTTGCGTGTCTAATATAGTATTATGACTCGACATGACACAAACGAGAAATACGGAATAGATCTTTTAGTCTAGCTAGGTGGGAACGATATTGAGACATAAACTACAAGTGTTTAAAATGTAAATTCCAAGTAAACTGCACGGATAAGGAATCCCCTTATTAACTAAATTGTTGCGAAAATCTGAGAAAAATAAATGTGCTACATAGAACACGAAATCCAAGTTAGGAATTGTAATAGTAGATTGAGGTTAAGATCCTGACATTTTTATAGCTCATTTACCGGCTAGTACCAACGTACCAAGTACCACTCAAAATGTATTTCTTATTATATACAATAGAGAAGTACTTTCTGCATTTTGCTACCTGTGGTCAATGACAAAAACTGCACTTTTACAGAATACTGGAACCATAAAAGTTGCATATAATACAGATAACTACTTCATTGGTTTATCTAGAAAGTCATTAGGGTAAGAAAATAAATAAATGTCCTTGAGGAAATCATACGGCATTGAATGGCCATAAATAATATTAGGAACATTGTGCAGAACAAGTAAGTACGTATAATAATTATATTACATGTTACAAACTATTTTAGGCTAAGCGTAAATTAAATACTTAACCGACTAATTCTTTCTATTAATTTCTATTTAAAATTAGTTACGAGAAAAGAGACCTACCCTTTTTTGGTTTTTGTTGAGTTTTAAGTCACAGATAAACTACCCGCTAAATATTGTCCTATTCCCTTATGCTCCCGCGTTCCGGGAACCCCATGGAGCCACACTTACACTTCCCACTTCGACTATCCTTAAAAACTACTTTAGAATGTATTTAATTTCATACTTTATATAAGACGAGACAGACGCAGGGCGATATTCATACAATCATTTCAATTTGGAATCTAAGTTGAATCGAACAGGTACGTAGTAATTACAGACAGGTTAAGAAAGTTTAGGGTAGCCAGAGAGGAATGATCTGGAACTGGAGAGCTAGTATGTTCAAGAAGGTCGGGTAGTTTGGAATGAGCCTTTGGTATTTTTAAATTCTATTATGTCCCGTCTATTATACTTTGCAATGCATTTGAATAGAACACCCCATTGATGTGCAGATCGGCTGGGAAATGTTACTATATATGAATTTTGAACATCGATTTTCTTGTCCCAGGCTATTTGGTCAATTTTGTAAGGTCGAATTTTTAAATTGAACTGTTTCTTTTAGCATGGGCCCTGGATAAAATGGTGACACTGGAATTCCCCTGAATCTATACATTCAAAACTGGATATGATTTCTAGTTTCTAGATTTGGAATAAAAAATACAATATTTTCTACAATCTACAAGTTTTGAGCGCTATGTGAATCAAGAGGCTAAGTAAGAGCAATAATTAAGTATTTGGTGGGTTGCAAGTACTACATAAAATCAAACTATTTTGAGGTTCTTATAGAGAGCAAAATCGGTATTATGTGAGTATAGTGATTACCCTTATCGCTTAGTTAGTTCATTATTACTTTCCCACTAACCTTATTTGAGTGATTAATGATCAAGTAAAGGAGAAATAGGTGAGTGAGTCTAAGTGTAAGTACCCATACAGAATTATTAAGTTCTTGCCAGCTCGTACTGAAGGTCAAGAAGTTCGAATGTCCAGGTGTCGAGGTTTGACGCTGCTCGCCCAAATTCCGCAATTTACTAATTAATCTTATTACGGTTCTTGTCTTTTATGTCAGCCCGCTGATCGTCCATTCGCCCTTCCTGGAGCCTGGCAATGAGGGAGAAAAAATCCTCGTCCGGAACTGTGGGACCGCGGGACTTTCTGGAAATTTCAGCGTCTTCCGGAAGTACGCTCCGTTGATCTTCGAGACGAGAGCTCTACGGGTCAAAAAAGATGTTAACTGTTCTATGTAATAACCGTAAGCTACACAAGACAACGCTAAAAGCGGTGTAAACTGTCCCAACTTTAAAATCAACTTCTCACGCGGAAAATTCAAACTTAATTTTTAAAGTCAAATACGTTTAAAATCTAACCCAACCCAACCCAACGATAACCTCAAATGCGTAGAAAATTATGACAACCTAATCCGACTTAACATCAACTTAACTTTTTGGCGAAAAATTCAAACCCAGCTTAATCAAAGAATCAACTGGTTGGAAAACTCTAACTTAAGCTAGGTAAAGGAAAATCCAGTAAAACCAACTGCACTTAAAATTCAAACCTAATTTTAAACTCAACTGCGTGGAAAAATAAAATTTAACCTTAACTTTAAATTCATCTATGCAGAAAATTAACCCATACTATCTGAAAACTAGAAAATTAAATTATACCTGAGAGCGAATTAGCTGGTCAAAAAACTGATCTTCGTCCGGACCAGTGGACTCGGGAAGTGTTGCTCTCTGCTCATCCATTCGTTTTGACTGCATTCCCCAAATTAAGTCCAACAGATCATCCGTACCAGCTAATAATTATTAATGAAGCATATTTATTGTGTTTTTTTTAAAATATATTGCTTCAAATTAAATTAAACCGTATCGAACTCTGCTCTTACCGGAATCAACGGCTGGTGGGGACTTTGCAGAGCCGGGACCAGAGGGTAGGCTGTTAGCTCGAATAGGAAGAGTCTTTGACTTCTTGTCCTTGTTCTCCTTATTCCCTAACATTCGGAGGTGGTTATGGTGCTGCTGATTAAAGGAGCCTTTGGAGACGAGCGGCGGTCGTGAACTATCACTACTGTCACTACACTGTAGACTATTACTACTCTTTCCTCCCGCCGCCGACTGGGGCATAGTACATCTTTGGTCATCCATTCTCTCGGCCTGACACTTACTGAGGAGGTCAAAGAAGGCGTCCTGGCCCTCTCCCTCCTCATCCTCGGCCACTGAACTTTTGGCAACTTTGAGAAGACTCTTGGACACTTTGGAGGGGCCCTTCTGAAAGAGGACTTGGCCCACGGACAGGGACCTCTGGGTCCGAGAACTCGTTGAGGGGCCCGGAGCAGCGTTTCTGGCTCCTGCCGCCTCAGGCGTCATGCGAATCAAGTTCATTTCCTCCATTGACTTCCTTCGACTCGTAGAGTGGATCTTGTCGTCACCGGTCGAGTCGTCTTCCCCTGAGAGGCCAAGAACTTTCCGGAGGTCTGACACGTTCATTTGAGCCGTGGCCTGACCCATTGGGTCCTCAAGCTCCTTTGAAACGATCAAGTGCTGTTTGGCGTAGAGGAGAGCCTGCTGGTGGTCACCCATGGCTGAGTAGGCATTGCCAAGGCTCCAAAAAGCTCGGCCTACAAATTACAAATCAAAATTGAATCATGGCGTGACCTAATCGTAAATCGTCTAATAAATAAACCTAATTATAGTATACCTTATGTTGCAGATTGCTTTGGGACAGAATATAAGCACATTTATTTGAGATTTTTATGTAACTTACCCCGCATCCCATCCCATTGGAAAATAAATTGGACCATTGGAAATTGGAAAGAGAATAAAATTGGAATTTATAATCCCCTTTAGCAGGAAGTAGGATACAGGATTTCAAATTTAACTGCTGTATTGATTGAATTGGAATTCCCAAATTGACCAATCAGTATGGAAAACTCACTGTCCAACTTCCCAAACAATCTGCAACACATACTAAGTATTTATCTGAAGTAAATTATACCTTCTCCAATTTTGTCACGGAGCTGCTGAGCAATTTGGAGATGCCTCAAATGGTATTCAATGGCCTTGGCGTAGTCTCGCAGGAGCGTATAAGTGTTTCCAAGACTGTAGCAGGCCTGAGCCTCCACGGCCCGGTCACTCAGCTCCTGGGACAGAAGGAGTGATTTCCTGAAAGTCATAATAGCACGGAATAAGTAATTGAATTGAACTAGCTCATTCCTAGTCCCTGACTTGGACTCACTTGTACTGATCAGCAGCCGTCTCAAAGTTTCCAGAAAAGACATGAGCGTTTCCCAGGTTAGTATAGGCCCTCCGCTGAGCATTCTTGTCCCCAAACTCCTTGGCAATCTCAAGTCTTTTCTCGTGGTAGGCAATCGCCTCATCAAAGTCACCCAGGAGGTAATGAACGTTTCCTAGATTTCCACAGGCCCGGCCCTCCCCGCTCCGGTCGCTCAGCTCCCGCGTCAGGTCCAAATTGAATCTAAAAATTAAGGAGAAAACACATGGAAATATGGAAAGGAAGGCAGGAAATTCACGTTTCACGGACCTCTGCCCCTAATCCCCTCTCTCACTTCAAAACTGCGGTTTGGGGGCTATAGACATCTGATGAATTAATTAAAAGACCAATCTCAGGGCTCTCCAGCGTGTAGAACGTGGGCAGTAAAGTACATAGGTTACACCGAGCTGCAATATCTTTCATTTTAATTTCTACTGTATGTATATAGTAGAGTACAGGATTCCAGGATCCCGAATCTATTCAGAGACCAATTTGATTTGGTAATTTGCGGTTTCGCTGGCAGGACATGCCTGAAACCTTTCACGTGTTCCTACGTCAGTCAACAAGACTTAACGGTTACTGCAGAAAGCACAAACATGTGAGATTGTAACATTGGATGATTTAGAAGCTCTTCACGAAGAGCCAAGAACTGCACACCGCCACCGCCTGATCTTTTACAACTTCAGGTTCTAATGTCTAATGTGCAACTACTGCATTTCTGACTGACCCAGCAATTAGTTTCCGTACTCAAGACAAAATTTGATTTCCGCAGCCGTTCTTGTTAAAATCAATGCGCGTCATTACTATATAGACATCATATTACTTGAATAGATACATGAGTATTATTATTAGGCATGACCTGGAATATGTATTTTTTACTTCTCTTTTAGCTTAAACCGAGCTAAGGACTCGTACAACTGCGCTATCTAGGCCAGTGACAGACTTTAAGACCGAATACAATCCAAAGAATATTTTTATAATGTAGGTATTGGCATTCAGTCTGTGTCTACGTTTCCCATTGATTAACACCATAAATTCACTCTTATACTTGAGAATAAACCATTCAAAATGAAGCGAAGTATTTACATTTCATTTATTTTTGTGACTTCAATTGGATTCATTTCCGTCCTTTCCCTACAAGAAGGATCGAATTCTGACAGAGAGGGTACAGATGAGACTAAGAAGTGTCCCCAAGTTTGCGACCTAAGTTTCGGCCCGGTCTGTGGCTTTGTGATGAGTAATGGAACTTCAGTAGAGTATCCTAACTACTGCACGTTTGAGGCTGCGCAATGTCAAAATCCGCTCCAAATAGGTACAAATCTCATATCTCATTACAAATTTTAATTAATAATTAAATAATTGAAAAAACAAAACAATTTAAACTGACAAAGGGGCCATAGGTTTACTCAGTATTTTCATTGGTTCATTTCAGCCTTTGTTCGGAACGGGAGTTGTAATACAATCGGAAAGTTTCCTTTCTCGGGTTAGAGATATTGGACCGACGCGGAATAACAAATACCAAACCACCAAACGCCTACCTAAAATATAATCAATGGTTATACCATCATCATATAATACACATATTAAAGGAGTAAATAGCACATCCGTAGAACATACAAGTAACGACGTCGCCTTCGGCTCCTGTCTTATACTTGCGCACGCGGCTCCGCCGCTTAGCGAGGTTGGC
>JAQFZY010000453.1:0-27526 GCA_034696285.1 Hypogastrura burkilli | reverse complement strand
TACGACATACTGGACCTGACATAACGGGAAATTTTCTCGACCTGACATAAAAGGACCTGACGTAAAAGGACCTCCCCCCTGAGAGGATGGGCCTGCCGACAGGGAACCTGTGAGTAGGAAACAATGGGTGACTTTCTGAAGGATTGGGTGTATGGATTTGGCTGAGTCAAATTGGCATGAAAAAACTTTTTTCGTCCGCCTGGTTAAGTTCAGTCCAACCCTCGGATCCAAGTCCACTAGGACTAGTTGTACACCATGGGTTTATTTTTCAGAATCGTACATGTAGATTTATCTGAATTCTTTGCCATCGCAAGACGCCAGTGCATCGAATGAGCCTCTTTCCTATTTCCTGTCTAATTTATTCCGGCTATCATTTAAGACTACCAGAGATAACTCCAAAATTCACCGAAAAATTAACTAATTCAACCAAACTTACTTTGGCCGAATTTTCCCCAAGTTCTATTTGAAAGAAAACTTCGGTTAGATCTGACTACTTTCCGTTCGGTTAGGCCAAGTGAAATCACTACAGCCGAACGTTTGATCGTAACCTAATCTTAATTATACAAGATATTAATGGGCAATATCTTCGGTGGAACTCAATTAAAGTATTTCTTTAATTTCGGTCAAAGTTAGTTGGTGTTGTCCTAGTTATTTTTTCTGGGAAAAGTAGGAATGTCTACGGTGGGTTTAATAATACTTTTTTATTTACTATTACTCAGCGAGCCATTTATACCATTGTCTGCAGGCCTCCTAATGGCAATGCCTAGCTACAATCCGAGGCCTCAGAAACAACAAGTCGTGCAAAGCCACATTTCAGTATTAATATAATAATAATAATCCCTTAGTCCTTAAGAGTCCCATAAGGGCTTCCTCTTCTAGGGAAGTATTAAGAAAACAGATATTGTACCAGTAACAAACTAGCATTGTTTTCATACTTTGCCTTTGTTGAGTATTTTAAGCTCACAGCATTTTATTTTTAGGCCATGCTTAAAGACGTTAACTATTAGTGTCGTCCAAAAAATACAGATTTTAGGCCAGAACAAAATATACAATTGAGCGAACATTGATTTCGAACTTAAATGCTTGTTGTACCGGATCTATACCCGATTCATATTCCATACCCGAACTGAGTCGTATTCCTTGGTTAACGTCTAGATGTGTTCAGTTCCATATTTTGTTTTCGGCTAAAATTTATATATTTATGCCAGCATTAAATACCAGCCATATCTAAATAATAGTAATGATGAAGTGTATTACGAGTTTACTGTAGTGCCGTAACTGTATACTCGCATTGGATGAAATTAGCAAAAGTGTACTATGAAAATTAATATTATACCTATGGATTGTAAGCACTTCTCGGCATTTATTCATGTCTTAGCATCTAGTACTTATTTATGGGAAACCGGAATCTAAACCGTACCTACCTAATAATAACAATGTAATAACATCGATTCCCAAATACAATAGTAACTGGTGAACCATGAACTTGTAAAATAGTGTGTCAATAAGCATATTTTGTGGAAATATATGAGTACGCTCTCCCTTACTCCTCATGTATATATATATATGTGACTCCTCCTAGTAGTTGAGTGCTTTAGACTGTCATATTTATTTAACTCTCTGACTTATTAGTATCTCAGTTCCGTCGTACTTCCTTCTGTTGATGCTGATGATGGAATTTCTCAGGGAAAGGCAGGAGGCCAAGCTTTTCCAGAAATGCCTTCATTTCCTGCTTGTATTCCTGAGGATGATGATGGAGATGACTGACATGCGGTGAGGATTCCCAACATTTAAGGTAGACCTGGGGAAGATAGGCGGAAGCTCGTTAGTTTTAGCCCGTAAGATGCGTTTATATTTTAGGGAATTACAGTAGTATGTACGCCTACCTTCATTCCCATCCGTTCCCAGTTGTCTATGACTTTCTTGATCCCTTTCTTATTCCCAATCGGGTCATCCAGAGAGCATAGGAAGAGAGCTGGTGCCTTAATTACAGAGTTGTGATAGGCAGAGCTGGATCTCAAATAGTGTTTTGTGGCCACGTCTTCAAATTTTGCCAGATGATACCTGCATTGCAGTATTAGCGTAAGAGTCAAGCTGGTTGTTGGTTAAATTAGGACGCAGATTGGTTCATTGATCCCGTACCTGACATATTTTTCCAAACTTGAGCGAAGCACAGCATTGTTAGGGAATACGGCATTTGGGAGGCCAGTCGGTATGCCCTGTCAACGTAAATAAGTACATTAATAGTCTACATTTACTTTAAGGTAACTCAATCATATGCAGACAGTATCTTTTTTTAGCATACTACTGTAGGTATTCTTACCGTACCTCAAAATCGACAACCGAGTCCCATATTTGCCCAACAACACGATCAATTAGTGCGTCATATTGGACTGGGTCCTTTTCTAAAATTGCTAATACCTATGGGAACCAAAATTAAGTCATGTATTTTTTGTTAAATCGTAAAGGTGCTCAAATTGTGTCTAATTTCTGACATACCTCCCCAAACATGTAGCCGCCCACTGAGAACCCGTGCAGCATTGTGGAGTTGTACTGTGGATTCTGCGTCATGAATGTAATTAGATCCTTCGCGATGACCTGTGAGTTCAGATAATTGGAGGGCTTTAATTCAGAACTTGTGCTAGTAACTGATGTGTCACATTTGTGAAACTCCAAAGATTTTACCTGGGTTCCAGTAACTGGCCAGAGGAGTTGCCAAGGGGTTGCCCGGACAGTGAGGACATCAAATCCTTGATCCAAGTAGAAATTGGCATACTTGAGTAAATGACGCTTCTCTGACATGAGCCATGACATAATGATGGTGAGGGGCCTCTCCTCAGACGGACTAGGATAGGTCCCCTCCGTGGTCACAACTTGGAGGGGGCTCCCAGGGACCGTCCTAATTGTCGAAGCATTGCTAATCAATTCCAGGCTCTTGGTCAGGGTCTTAGTGCTCAGGGCACGGTTCTGGGTCTGGGTCATGGAGGGGCTTATGCCCTGGACAAACATGAGGGGTGTTAAGGCCTGGCAGATCAAGTTAGTTTACATAAGTATTCACATTCACACTCATTATGGAATTGTGCAAGGTAAATTTAGTACGTAGCGTTGAATACTAGTAGTAGTACCTTTTGAATTGGCGGCCGATTCTGAACCATCTTTCTCACCGTTGGTAAGAGGCATTGGAACTTCTCGGTCAGCATGATTCCGCTATCAACCTGTCAATTTCAGTTTTTCTTCCAAAGTCCGTTTTTCAGCGATCTGGGACGACTAAAGAATAATCTATGTACCTGTTCAAAATGTATCTGTGTTATATACTGTTTCAGAACAGACACGCCTAGATAGTCAATAATAGTACTTAATTTAACGCTTTAGATTAGGACTTTAATTTCGCAACAGTTCGTATTGAAGGTTTAATTCATAGAGCCAAAAGCCAAACTTAGTCGAATTTCCCCTGTTGTTGCTGTCTCCCAATTTCAAAATCAGCTATGCCTAAGTTATATTGCGTTAAAATTCAAATCTCTATACGGAATTGATGCCTTTTTAACGAACTAGAACTTATAAATATTTCATTCAAAACCACTTACACTTTAGTAACTACCGGGATATGTTTTCGAAAGAGTGGCGGCTTGAACTATTATATAACCGTCACGGCTCAAAGTCCAGCCCTACTAAACTGTCAGCGCTAAGGAAAATGACAAGCGTCAGCACAAAATGCGAAACTCATGCGTCTTTATGCATAGTATGCCAATTTGCACTTTTGTCTTTTTCAATGAGCAGAAGATTATACCAAGCATCGTCTACGCTGCTATTAATAGGTTGGTATATTAGTATGTGTATGTACATACATATAGCACTTACCAAGGATTCTGTCCACGCTCACTAAGCCTGGTTACTTTAAACTTAATTTCTTAGCAGTTATTTGTAAGCTTCAATTCATTACATGTACACGCGAATGTCAAGGATCATCAACGGTCCAGAGTGAAAGGTCTAATCTATGTATAGGAAAGCATCTTTTTTTTCTCTTTAAAAACATGCAAATAAGAGCTTGCGCCGCCTTCGTTTTATTTGAGAACGTTCTTCCTTTCGTTCCTAATATGTAGCATAGTCGCAGGATACAGGATTTATAAATTGTAAATGTTCTGCTGCCAAATTGCTTAATATAATCAGTATATAACCTCTTGCATTTAGAATTTAATTCCCTACTAAAGAAAGAAACAAGAGAAAGTTCTACTTTCCCCGAGTCCAATTATATTAGTATACGTACGCACTATGTAGTACTTAGTATTGCTTTTACAACAACTTTTACAACTTACAGATTGAGTCTCCGCCTCACGCACTTTTGCTCATTATTCGTGCTCTAGATCTTGATCCGAAAATGTCCTTCCAATGAATTATAGGCCGTTTTCAACTAGTAGTAGACAGTGACCTACCTGATGAGTCTAGGTCACTTCTACCTGAGAATCGTTCCCCCGTCTTTTCCCCTTGTCGTCTGTCATCTGCTTTCTGCACTCACTCCCCACTTGCTATACCTAGAGAGACAGGTCTGCTCTGCTACAACATAGGGACTAGTGGGTATGCCATCCATAAGCAATGCAGTAGTGAGGCCACGGAAAACATTCGATCTCATCTGATCATGCCTCTGCCGCGTGCTGGGTCTCCCATGCCAAAAGCAGAGAGACATCCAGGCGAGCTTGAACTTGGCTGGTTCAATGAATGGACAATGGACGGGCCTATCTAGTATACCTACATATGAATTCCCTTTCCCTTTCCTAGGCTCTCTCTTATGCAATCCAATCCACTGCACTGTAGATACGTGGTCTGAGAGAGAGGGAACAACAATGCTTTATCCTTACGCTACATCAGGGATCCGTGATTCGTAGCTCCCTCCTCTCGCTCTGCTCTGGGAACAACAACGTGGGAACCAGATCCTGGAAAATGTAGAACTTTTCCTTAATTTTGCACGAAAGAAAAGACCAAATTTCAAATCCACTCCAGCAAGTCAGTTGTCAAATTTAACATTGCTACAAAAATGGACCTGTCTCTGGCCTCCATGCCACTTCTCAAAACTTATTTAGTCATAGGTCTGCAGAAACAGATAGGGAAATCTAAGACTTAGGACTTTAAAACTAACTAAATTAATCGTATCCAGATGTACAGTGTAAATCAATTGAAAATAAATTCCTTTCCGCCAATCAAATATTTTCCAAGCGAAGATTCCGGCAAATGTCTTTGGTTCTAGTTCTTTAGATAGCCTACTACAGGTAAACTAATAAACAGCGAAAAAAGCATTATTGTTTTTCTTCAACAATATTGCAAAGTTTCACTAGTGGCAAGCTCAATGCACTATTATCAGTGCTAGATACATAGTAAACATATAAGATTTAAAAAAATAATATTTTATAATTATTCCTGAACACAGGTTTGGTTGTCTATGTTGAATAAATACATCGTCAACTCTTCTCCTTGGTCTTTGTCTGAAAACACTTATTGTAATTGTAATTTGTCCTTCAGATTTAGTATTAAAATAAATACATTGTAGACAACTGCTGGACCTTCCGGAAGAATCAAAACTATTGCATTTGCTTGAGGTTAAACGTGATTATGCTGACTGTAACTTAAAACTTACCATTACCATAACTTTCTCCATACCATTACTTCGGCTTATTCCTGGCTCAATTAAAGAAAGTGCAGCAAGCCAAGAATTGAAATGTTCATCAACTGCACTGCAATTCTTGCCCTTCAACCTAGCCTAAATTGCATTTGTGTCAGAATTGTTGGATCGTTAAGTTAGGGAAGAGCTTCAGCGATGAAGAGGATACAAGAACCACCCAGTCTTAGTGGACTCCCTCCGAGCCTGTTGAAGCTTGCGGATCCGAAGAGTGCCGATTCGGAGGAAAGCTCTGCTTTTGGCCCCGGATCAAATCCGCTCTTCGTCTCTTTATCATCATCACACGTTTTTTTGTCTCCGTCGTTCGGGACAGCTTGAAATGAATTTTCCGGATTTTTTGGCATATTATCCTCGGCTAGAGAAAGGGTCCTGTGCGGGTACGGCTGTCGTATAACTATAGAGATGGGGATGGGACTTGTGGATCGTATATCGTATAGCATGTAGGCGTCAGGCGTAGCCAAACCATTGATTCTTTTCTAAAGAGTAGACAGACAGAACATACGGCTGGAAACAGGCACTCTTGTATATCCCAAATCCAGATCCACACTATAAATACATATAAACTACCCGCTGTACAATACAATACAACGTGCACGGCCTACTACTACTAATACACTACTAAAACAGTCAACATTATTAGATCATCTTCCTCCAAATTTAAATAACACTTAGACTTATTATCTGCAGTTGGAACAAGACGTTTATTTTGGTTTTCTAAATATAAATATCGCTCCGCAAAATAGTAGACAATATTCATACCAGTGCATACCCGTACCACTACCTTAAAATTGTACTTCCTATTATTGTGATACTGTGTCATATACTACAAATGATATAAATATTCGCTAAAAATAAAACGACAAAAGTGTCAAATAAGCGCAACAGTGCTCCTATTTGTAGTCAATTTGACGTGTCCATTGTCCATTTACATTGCTACCGGCAAGATGACAGTACCCGGCTATGGACAACATTGTCAGCGGCGTAGTTAACCGGAATCAATTGCCAAGGCCTATCTCCGGCCAGAAGGGCCCGCATTTGGGAAATTGACACAATTCGTAGCCGTCACCATGGTTATTTCCCGTCCTTTTCTCGACGCTGGATAGCCGGGTTCGTGCTGGGCGTAATTGTGGGCACCATCATCGGAATGATCTACTTCCAGAATAAGATTTGCAATGGCAAGGAAAGTCTTCCTGCTAAAAAAGGTTAGTATTTACTGTAATTGCAGTAGCGCCTGTATTATGCATGCTGCATAAAATAATAATCTTGGGCAAATACAACTACAGAATATGGAACTAACCTAACTGCAATCGCATTAAGGTGTGCATACTACTGTAGGTATGTAAATGTGCTGTATATTCTATATGGTCATAACGTGAATCACTTTCGTATAATTCACAACTTGAGCAATAATTTTATTTTTATTAGCTTAATCACGTAGTAGTAGGCACGTATACGTAAGGAGAGATTCTCATTTAAAATGTGTACTACCTTAACTTGGAAGTTCAAGTTCAAGTGTGTGAGGATGAGGAAGGCCTATTACTTCCTTGAACCTTGAACCTTTCCCAATCAAAACTCCGTCCTATACAATGTTTCCTGTATAAAAACTTGGGAATATTGTACTATTCATTGAGAACCGAGTCTGGATATTCCCAGGACTTTTTTTTTTGGAAAAAGCCGATTAGCAATAAATTACAAGACTTTAGGCAGGTTGGCATAAATTGCATTACATAGCACTGACAATGACAATAGACCAGGCAGGCTCGTCAGACACTGATCTAAGCTCAATCAGAATAGAAGTATGAATTTTATTATTTCCTTAATTCCTATAGCCTCTATAGTCTTCAAGGGTCAGGTATTAGAATTCCAATTCGGACCCAAGTATGCCTCCTTAAAATGTCTAATTACAGGTATGGTAAATGGTATCAACTTATTTGGGGTGAATAATTTATGTGAAGCACGTAGTATTTTCCGCCAGGTGAGAGAGACTAAGTCAATTATGGGGTGGGGGCCTAGCCTAATAATGTATGATTAAGGTAAGGTAAGCCTTTCAGGAGGTGCTATTGATACCTGAGTCTCAAGATTACCTAATCTGCACGCATTTCCTCAATATCTGTAATTTATATAATTACTAACATTACTCTAGTACTACTATGTATAATAATAATCATGCTGGACCAAAGTGGCTGATAGTCTTAAACGGGTTTTAATTTCGTGCCGAAAAAATTTAACTTTTTTTCCGGAAAGCTTAAAGTTGTGCAAGTCCTAAAGTCTTCTGACGTTAAGTTACTGACGTTAGATTTGATTAAGTAAGGCTTAGTCAGGTTATGTTTGCCGACAGAAAATTTGATCCTTCCGCCGTCCGCCGAATATTATACATAACTTTAAACTCGTCAATATCCACATTATATTGACATTACGGTGAACTTATTATTGACGTATTGCAATTCTCGTACGCGTTCAATTATGAAGTAACTTCGCTTGTTCAGTGTAAGATTATAGAAATATCTGTAGAGGCTGTATATTAGAAACTGATGTTGATGCATATACAGAATAAAGTCGATTCTTGCATAAAACGTATTAAAAAGTATTAGATTAAATTAATGTTTTTGATTCAATTCAGTTATAGCGAGCCAAGGTTAGGGATGGACTACAAAAACAGCGTATTTATTCCGCTTACAGTTAGTTTTGTTTTTTAATGTTAAAATCAACTTTTCGTATACCAAATTAATACAAGATGTTATATTCGGTAGGTAACAGTTCTGCGAATTAGGTTCTACTACTGATATTTCTACATTTAAAAAATGGGCTTGTATTTAATGATACCCCGCAAAATATTGACTTTATAGCCCGAAACACAATTTAAAAATTAGAAAATCTGGATGCTCACCAATGAATGAACATGACCTATATCGGGTATGGAATATGAATCGGTATGAATCCCGTATAAGCCGGCTGAATTCTTTGGGTCAAATGTCAAATATCTATAATTCCTCATTTGCATATTTTGTTTTCAGATAAATTGAATCCTTTTTTGGGCAGCACTACTTTAAGTATTGAAAATTCAGTCTTAAGCGTTGTGTACCTACCTAAAGATCCCACTAAAATTCGAGGCACACTCTTTACGGGCCATTACTATTATTTACTACCGAGAAATCGGCAAATTAGCTCCTGGAAATCCTTGAGCTAAACCATAAATTGCTATTGGAATGGTTCAATAGCCGCTGAACTCAACGACAATGAATTAGATTAGATTAGGTCCTATATCAAATTAAGTTGAACCTAGGGGCAATTAATTACGGAGTATTTATCTCAGGCCTGTGTAGCCTCCTTGTTTCTATTCCCTTGTCTCCCCTACCGCAAAGCCTAGGTAACAAATGATATGACAGTTGCTTTCGTAATTTGTGAGGGAGGCTAAGGATGCATAAGGAGGCTGACAGGGAGTTCCTGGCCTAAAATATTCTTTATGTTTATTGGGAGCTCGCCAAAATGATAGGGATCATACATAAGACGGGGATACGGCCGGGGTTACATATCAAATATTTCACGTACGATTAACCAAGGTATGTCAGTGCAACGCCGTCTGCATAATCAATGAGGGGTTCTGCCATATTAATTGTAGGCCGAGTCATCACAGACCACGATCGCGATCCTGGTCTCCTCCAACTGCGAATTCCTGCAAATATTGGGACCCCGGACCTGATTTATGGCCACTAAAATGGCTAGGGACAAATTAGAGTTGAGAGGGGACACCAGAAGGAACCAGGAAATCAGGAGGTTCCAACAACTCACGAATCACGATTACCTATTACCTATACCTTCACTTCCAATAACTACTGTTACTTCATAACACAACATAAGACAGGTCCTATTAACTGGACTACTACGGCTATAACGAGAAAAAAGTTCAAAGTTGCCCTGCATGTCCTGTTCCTGCATCTGATCTGGCTTTGTAGGCGTGTACAGACAGTTGTATTGTGTTTAGACCTATGAATTAATATGCAAGACTGGGCATTCGGGATTTTGGGTGAAATTAGTACCTACCTATGTTAATTATCAGAAACAAAAGAACACAAATCATCTATTTTACGAATTTTGTTCTAACTCAGTCTAGGTTCCTCCTTAATATCGCATTTCATGTACTAGTAATTTACTTTTTAAAAGTTTTATGCGTATGAATCAGACGCCTTTTGAAAAGCAATCCACATTATATACTTCATGCAATTGATTTCGCAGACAGATTGTTCTGTATTTCCCAGAATCTAGGTATCGTTTAGCATGGGTTTTATATATGTATATACTTTTATAAGGAATCCAGATAGGAAATGTGTAATAATCCAACTTTTTATAGTGTACAGGCATGTTTCAATAAGTGCAATAGATACAGTGTGTCATACAAGAACTACTGTGGAAATAAATTTAAGTACTAAATGTATATTTCCAATTTAAGTTTTATGAGCAATACTGTACTGTAACTATTATAAGACAGAGTTGGGTCAGGGTTCAGGGTCATTATTAATTATTGATTCATGCCTTTAACTGTTAACCAGTTTGACGAAACGTTAATTGTGAATTGTGATTGAAGAGATTAAAAAATATACCGAACGTCCTATATGTATACATATACATAGTCGTAGGAATAATGCTTTTTGGAATTTCCTCATAAGAGAACGAGGTGGCACTGTGAGCTCAGTGATAGCGATGTAACAAGATCGGAGTGCTTTGTGTACTGCTTTTCAGCTATACATGTCCTATGTGCTATGAGGGAGTTATCCATAGCTATTTCCCATTTTCCATTTTCCACTACTTCTTGTTCTTAATAATAATGAGGCTATTAATTTATATTAGTTTAATAATTTAGACTAATTTAATTCTTATATTGTATTTCTAGTAAGTACTCCGTTAAAATGAATCATGTATCACGCATTAGGCCTGCTACAATTTCGGAAAGATTATTTGATCACAAATTGAAAATTCCGTAGGTGTATCACTAGCACCTAATAAAATTAAAATCAAGTGAAGATATTTTATCACGTCTTGCATTATATGATGCTCTAATGCATTTTTTTGTACCACTACAATTTATGACAAACATGCGCACTGTGTAATGTGGACAATTACTGTAGTATTTCATCTGGAAAGGAGAAACCGGAAGCATGGCTACTAGTTTCTTAAGTTCTTGGTACAATTGGATTCTGTGCTTGAGGTGAGCTGAGGTTGGTCCTGCGAAAGGAAATTAGCATTCCGCTCATGCATGTCTCCTTACGAACAAAAATAAAATAGGAGGCTCCGTCCACGCCCAGCCTAGCTCCTTGATGCAGGAAAAACCTGCATATAAGAAATGCTAATTACCTTTAAATCCCATTTAGATTTATGACATGGCTCCTCCATTAAACAAACATTCCGGAGGTGTTGACAGGCTCAATAGTAAATTAGCTGGATGCAATAAAAAAGGAGGACTACCTAGCATCTTGTGGGTAGGCACCAAAGATAAGTCAAGACTATTGGCACAAGGAGGACCTACATATAAATAATCTTGCTGCACAGTCATTTTCACACTTAGCCGAAGCACTTCTGACTTCGTACATGGGAATTAATTAATTAATTAAATATATGAGAATGGGAGTGGTCGTCCTACTTCCAAATAGAAATGTCGTCAATGGGAAAATCTTATTTTAAATTGAATGAGAAAAAGTTGGATCGAATTCTACATACGTGTTATGTATGCGTGTTGCATGAAGGGATTTATAATTGACGGGATAGCTCATTTTCTTAATTAATTGCATACCCTGTTCATCTGTATAAATGATATAAAAATTGGGCTTGTACTTAATGCTGACCAAAAAGTACAGATTTTTGACCAAACAAAGTATGCAAATGAGTAAAAACTAGATGTTAACCAAACAGTTTAACTCCGGCCTTAGAATTTAAATGAAGTATTTAATATAATTGATAGTCAGTATAAGCGTTTCCAGATATAATAGCGAATTCCGCTGAAAATTATAGTTTCTCAGCGAAAAGCTGTTTCGGCCAAAGAAAGTACCGGTCTTGCTATGAACTATGAAACTTTTCGGATATTTGAGATCCTGGATCCTCCCAATAATTTAGCATAAAGTATTTATTCCCGTGGGCCTGGCGCTCACTTCCGGCGTTTGTCAATTGTTCTCTTTCCCCGTTTGAGGGCTGGGTGAGGAAGCTGTAGTTACGGCAGCAGCTGGCAAATGCTAATACTAATTGGATGTCATGTCCTCATAGAGTAGAGATAAGTACATCGTAGGGAAGAGATGAGCGGAATGGTCTAGGGCATGGCCAGGGTCATCCTCCGCCCATTGTTGCCGATCTCGAGATGACTTTGTATTTGCACATCTCCGCGCTCTCCTGCACATCTGCATTTCTCCTGGCCAGATTAGATTGGATCTAACTCTAGCCGTGTACTTATACAGAGACCACTTTATGATTTACTGGCTACCTACAAACTACAAGTGTTCTAATGAATCTTCTGCCCATCATTCCTCGGCCTTGAGACCTGTGAATAAAAATATTTTATGGCCAGCTCTCAGCTCCAATCCACAATGATTCCGCCTTCCTGCATATTGGGATTACTTGGGCATTGGTTCCCTGAACAGGGTTCTGGTGCTAGGACAACCGTGCTCTAAATAGTTCCTTGTAGTTGATCATCATCTGTATTGAAAAGTGGTTTGGGCTAAAAAAAGTCAACCTAACATGGCTTAGACTTTACTATCATTATGACAAAAAAGTTCTGACTTCTACTAGCTTTTTGGAAAAAGTATTCTGTGTCTTAGTTGTACAAATACAACATGCTAGGTCTTGGTTATTTCTTATTTTATTTAGCTTACGCTATATTTGGTTAGAGTTGATTAGGATTGATTAGATTAGGTTAGGTTTAGTAGAGGTTACTTCATTTCATGAAACGGAGGTTAGGCTATTTTAGGTTAAATTTGGTTTGATGAGTTTATGCTAGATTAGGTTCGGTTACTTTATGATACACGGGTCAACTCAACTTAGTTGCGAATAGACTTTGAATTAGATTATTTTTTAACGTTCTTTATTTAGCTTTGTACAGGAGACATAACTCTTGTACGTTTGGTGAATAATAAATAGTAGGAGGTCCGAGTTGACGGCGTACGAATTATGTAAAAAATGCGTCTCACGCCTGGGGCAACTCCTTTGCAGAATAATTATAGTCAGACTTATTCGAGAGAGCCTAATGATGGTGATGATGATGACACCCAAGAAGGGTAGAAGACAATTATGGCTGAGTCCTAGGCCCAAGGTCCTCCGTGTTAATAGGAGCAAGAAGTGCCTAGTCCAGAAACCGGATGTCTGATTCTCATCTGCTCACCTATGTAGGAGTAATTAGTGAGGGCTGAAGGTTCCTAGCGTTCAAGTTCAAGACAGTACAATACAGGTGCAGTATGCGTATGCAGGAAAAGCACATGGACGGACTTGCTCTACTATGTATGTATGTACTAGTAGATGGAAGGACCCATCCTGGGCCTCCTCAGACACAACAATCATACAAATTATGAATCCATTGGATCTGAGTTTTTGTGAGAATATAAAAATACGGCATTTTGGATACAGGAAAACCGCTGACTCCTCTACCAAGCTTAGGGAGCGATGGAAATATATATATATATATCTGTAATTTCCTTAGCGAGGAACAAGTTTTTTCTTAAAGCCATAAGCCTAAATTAGCACAGGATTTATCAACCATATTTTACGATTACGTTCGTTCCTTAAGCGTGAGCTGTATCATGTATCCTGTACATGCTTTTAATGCATATTAGAAGAGATGTATATTGGTTAATTTTGAATATGACTGATTCGTAAAATCAAGGCGGCGGAATCGAATTTCCCATATTGCGCCTTGTTATTAAATGGTCGACCAGCGAATGAAGGCTGAATTACCAACTTATTGTACTTATATTTTTAAGCCAACTCGGTGTGTACTAGTAATGCAGTCCCCGGGGAATTTCTGAATTTTTGGTGGGGTCAATCCCCGGGGAGTGGTCCGGGGACCCCGGGGGGAAAATTAGGTAAAAATGGAACCAAAAGTTCAGAAAGTAAGCCAAAATGTGCCTGTTTTGAACCTTGCGCTAACTCAGCACTAAGGTAAATTCCTTAAGGTCATCATTGTATGACGTAGAAGCGAAATGAACCAGTTTAATTACAACGATTTAAAAAAGTCAAGCTCATAAACTGCATTTAAAAGCATCGATTGACTGTCAGTTTAGTGTAAATTGTGGACTTTAACTTGTCAAAAACCAAGGTCTAGAGCAAAAAGATTTGGCACTGTATACATATGTGTGCTTATTGGATTGGAATGCCATTTAGATGAATTTGACTAAAACTTAGTAATATGAACATCTTGAACAATACTTAAAGAAACCTCAACTTCTTCACCTTCTACGCTTCTACGTCTACGGGTCACTCGAATGCCGTATGGGAAAAAGATGCTCTCCAGATAGATTTAGCTGAAACTTGGTTTACTTACAGATCTTGACCTCCTTAGAAATGTTTTAATGGACGTCAAAGCCGTGAGTCCCCTCTTCGGACCATTAGTCATTAGTGGTCACTAGACTCTCACCAGGTAAATCGGGCATTTGACCGGTAGAGGATCCAACTGATGACATTTTTCTCCATGTGACCTTTGAGCGCCCCGTAGAGGGTCATAGATTCGAGATACAGCTTTGAGGTCCATTAAAACATTGTTCACGATGTCTAGGTCTATAATTATTAATTATACAATGTTTTAGCCAATCCTTCTGAATGGCATTTCGATAAACATACTGGCATATCCTTTACGAAAAGAGCTTGTTTCTGGTCATAGTTTTTCATTGTATTTGCTTGAAAACAAATTTATAAAAAACGGGGAGAATCCCCGGGGATTCCCCGGGGACAAAATATTTCCGGGAAGAGGCCCCAGGGACGAGAGTTGGACGGGGACTGTATCACTAGTGTGTACCAGATCACAGATCTCAAACAATAATTTTTTTTCATCACTTCAGCGGTTCATGCTGAACCTATTTGTCTCTTTAACATTTTCAATAAAATTACTGATAAAATCAATAGGAGTGTGAAGAATATTTCTCCAGGCCCGTATTTCGCCAAATGTTCATGTCATCATAAACAGTATGATTTACCTTTTCAAAGCCCTGGGACTCATTGTGATTTGTGATATCCTCATAAGGGACCGTCCATAAAAGACGTCCGTAAAAAAACACGATTTTTGAACCCCTTCCCTACCTATTGTCCGAATTCTACAACGCCCTCCATTAAAATGACGTCCGAATTTACAAGTTGACCCCCCCCCCAAAACAAATATTAACATTTTTTTTTATAAACACAAGCACTTGACACGACGTTTTTAACTTGTATTAGCTCTTATTTATTGTTTCACCTTCAACACTTTCAAAATTTTACAATACGTCTATCAGAATTTTCTATTTAGAATAAAAAAGCTTGTGCGTCGTGTCTAAAAGTCTAAAACGTTTGATTGAACGACTGGAAGTTATTTCACTGAGCCTGCGGAATCCCTTTGGATTATTTCGGGATTGTATAGGATGTGACTAATTTATATTTGTTATTTTATTTATTCAAATTAGCGGAAACTTAGGTTATTGATTTCATTAAAAATATACTCGTTCATTTTTGCTCCGATTTATACCTGTATTAAGTCTCGCATTTTTTTCATGAGATACATACCTACATCATGTTGTTCAATATGTTCAATATGTTTAGAAGAGCTGCGTTCATTAGAATAGTTTTGTGTACATAAGGAAATCTAAATGTGATACCGAAACCATACAAAATTTTGTATTAGGAAAACTTAATTTGTGTAATACTTCTGGACGTCCGTTTTCTGGAAATCCCCTTACCCCCTAATGTCCGGTTTTGTCCGAATTCTGTTACCCCCACCCTCCCTTTTTTGACGGACGTATTTTATGGACGGTCCCTAATGGCATTATTTGAAGCTCCGTCAAGGATAGGCGAGAGCTAAGATCCGGCTAAACTAATTACGATGACTATTACTAGAGATAGAATGTCTCGTTCCCAGAATGCACAATAACAGCATGCTATACGTAACCTTCAACAAATTACTTGTATTGTTGAGGCAGGAAGAATACAATAGGAATTTAAATTCATTTCATATAATAGAATTTCCGACTGAAATAGAGAAGTAACAGATTTTTCTGAATACATTATGATCAATATGAATGGGACCTAGACCAAAATACAATAAATGTAGCCTTTGAAATCGATACTAATTTATTGTAAGGCAGGTTTTTAAATTACCACATAATTACAAATTGACAATTAAATTAGCCTGGCTACATTCATAAATCATTATTTTTTCTTTTCAGGAGGCCTACACGATGACGTCGCCTTTGACCTGGCCTGGAGAGAGGTTCGGAGTGGGACGGGGCTTGGGCAGAACGGGAAAGGCGTCCAGTCCGTAGAAGGCGTTCTCAAGTTACAGCAAAATTCATTTGGACCAAGTGAACGGCGGCGCCTGGCTAAATTGGTAAGTCCTGCCGGAGTCTTGAGGAGTAAGCACCTGGATTTCCACTTTAATTTTGCCCCTAGGAGCCTGAGCAGTTTGGTATTGTTGAGAAGTGCGAGGTCCTCCATGTTGCCATAGTCTGCGCCGGGACCAACTCGAGCCGATCCGTGGTCACGCTCATCAAGTCCATCCTATTCTACCGGAAGAACCCGCTCCACTTACACCTGATGGCCGACACGAAGGCACACCTCATTCTCAGTACCTTATTCACGACCTGGACCATTCCACAGCGTGAGTTAGGCACAATCCGAACCTACATTGTATAATCACTTGTCCTGAAGCCGGAGTCCTGTACAGAATACCTGCATTTTTCATGACTAGAAGAAAGTTGTTGGTGGGAACAGTATAACATCTAGCGGAATACACGATAAACCTGTTTCAGGTTCTTCTTGTATAGCTCAAAGTTCAAACTTAAGCGAACTAATCTTTTGTAGTGCGAACTGCAATGCAAACCTAACCTAATCTTCTTTTGGAGTCCATGCCTCCTAAGCCTAACCAAATTTTGTCAAATATAAACATATCCTGTAATCTTTGTTGTTTGGAAACTGCTAACCTAACCTTGCTTATATTTTGTATGCAATCTGCATACCTAACCTTACATTTTTTGGTTGTATTTACTACAAACCTAACCTAACCCTTTTGTCTTGTGTAATTTGTCTAAACCTAAACCCATTCTATTTTTTATAACTCAAGCGTAACTCTTTTTTTAATCCAAGCGTAACATAAAATATGTGTGTATTCCGAACCCATCATCACCTAAGTTGTTTCATCTATGTAATAGAGTATAGTATAAGCCTAATTCAGCTAAACGAGTCACTGAATTCTGAATTTCCGGTGAAACTCCGCCATGAAATTAATATCTCGATCGTAGTACAGAATTGACGGCATAGGAATTCAGAGAGCCAATCCACCTGTTCCCAATCTTACATACATAGTCTGATGTGGTCACTGTCTCTGTTAGACCTCCTGCTGTACTAATTCCCCAGGAATTGGGAAAAAAGCCGAACTTAATTCAGTTATAGGAAAATGATGGGCCTCGACTTTGGGCCAAAGGGACAGAAGAATAAACAGGAAAATAGGATTGAGGAGGATGCTGGGAAAATAGTTTTCCGAAGTAGATGATTACATAGAGGTAATGATTATTACCTCCTTGCCCTTAAGGTAACATGGCCTGATTGGAGGGGCAAGCCCAAGATGAGAATCTCATCCCCCCAGATCCCTGTGGTTAATGGACTAGGAAAATTCGGGCCTCTTTTTTTCCTCCTCCAGGCTCCTTTGATATTCTTTGAGCCGGAAGTCAGTTTTTTTTGGCTTGGCAGAGAAGGAAAATACTTGGAGATTGAAAAGGTGGAAGGAATTCCCTTTGTGCTCTCTTACGGCCCATTGTTATTACTTACCCGGGTAGGGCAGGGGAAATTCTTGGTTCCTTATGCATTCCGGCCACGGCGTCCACTCATATAATAAATGGGTTAAGGAAGCAATTTAAGGGGAAGGCACTGGGCCAGCCTTAAATAGTTCATGGACACATTATAAGATGTATGTAGTAGTTGTAACATAAAATCCAGCGATAGTCCGATCCATTCCTCCTGTATGATACAGTTTCCGAAACTTCTACTGACTCTTCAGAATCCGTACGCGTCTTCGTAATAATGATATCAAAACTTCAAGCTTGCCTTCAATGGTCCCGATCGGGAACTTATATCGGGTTTGAGTATGTCGGCTTGATTTGCAGTGGACGTGACATACTACTTGGCTGACGACGTTGTGGAGGAAGTGAACTGGATCCCTAATAAGCACTACTCGGGCGTATATGGGCTCCTCAAGCTAACTTTACCGCGGGCCCTTCCGCTGGACTTGACCAAGGTAATTGTCCTCGACACGGACGTCACCTTTGCGACTGACATAGCCCAGCTCTGGAGCATGTTCCAGAAGATGAACGGGGAAGAGGTGAGCAGAGTTGTGCAGTGTAGCATGACGACCCAGCCATTTGTAAGTTTTTCCAAGCTTAGTGGCGTATTTGACCTCTGTTTGAAATTAGGCCCTCGGGCTGGTCGAGAATCAGAGTGACTGGTACTTGGGGAAGCTCTGGAAGAATCACCGCCCTTGGCCAGCTCTTGGGCGTGGTTATAACACAGGTACTGAACTTGAGCATCTACCTCAGCCTTTGCCAGTTGCCAATTTCCTCAAGTCTACATTTATTGCTTACTGCCTTCCAGAGGAAGGTGCTGGTTAAAATCTGACAAGTGTCACATGCTACTCTGCTTGTGTCGAAAATTGGGGAAACGGTTGGATAATATACGTACATGTGTTACTACATCAATTAATTATTGTGGATTGTGACCTAGGCGTGATCCTGATGGACCTAGCAAAACTCCGCCGGATGAACTGGGCCCATCTCTGGCGAATGATTGCAGAGCGTGACCTCGAGTCCATGCTCTCCACGTCCCTGGCCGACCAAGATATTTTCAATGCTGTGATCAAGCAGAACCGGCACATGCTCTACGAGATCCCCTGTCAGTGGAACGTCCAGCTCTCTGACAATACGCGGAGTGAGTCCTGCTACACTGAAGTCATTGATCTCAAAGTAAGTGACAAGTGACATGATAATTTCGTACCAGGAAAAATATACAAATACCAGAATATACCCAGCCTTTATTACAGATAAGTCAGGTTTGGGCTAGAAAATATCCATTTTATTCCGCTGAATTTTATAATTTTTCCGCAAGTCTTAACCTTAACTTAACATTTCTCGGAGTTCGGGGCCTGTTTGTGCGGATTGGACGGAGATCCGACTCAGGCTCCGAGTCCACATTACAAAGACTTCCGGCAGGAGCCCATAGAGATGAGGCCGGATATGGGTTCAGGTCATTCGGAAGCCATATAAATATTTTGCGGGAATGGGCTCTATATGCTTTAGCATTTGAGGACTGACTTTCCCCACGTGGCGGGCCCAGCATATCCGTTTATATGGGAGAAGGAATAAAGGACCTAACTTCCTTCCTGCTTTCTCCGACCCACGGAAATGAAAGCACTTACGACTCACAATGTTAGATCAAAGTAAACCTGTACACAATTCTGAGGGAAGAAGCAGGGGACTAACATACTCTGAGTTAGATCCGTTAGAAGGCCAGGTCAGAACCAGCGCAGCGGTATTTTTTCTTGATCGTTTCTGAGACCAGATTCTAGATAGGCTCATGTATGCATGCCTACGAGGATTTATGAAGGATTTGCTCTCTTGAATTTTTAGCAAGGCAATAAAATCAACTTGAATCAACTCCTGATAAGAATTAAATGAACAATTCTATGTCAAACAAATTTTCTTTTTCCATTTTCCAATCAACGCAACAAGGATCAATAATTTGTTACAATTACCAATTTCAGTATTTTAATTTTGGAAGCATCGGAAGAGTTTGGAATTTGGTTGAGATCTTAGATATTTATTCTTTATTCTATCAACGCACCGAACGAACCATTTTAACCGTTTTAAGGCTCTTTAATTAGATACGACAATTTAGTATCTACACAGCAAAATACTGATTTATCGGAACATGCAAAGATTCCGTTGAATTAGGCAAGGTTTGGTTATATTAGAAGTTTTAGTAGATACGGCCAATATAGATAGGTAAGGTTTGGACTACATAAATTGAGTTTATTCCGCTGAACGTAATAGCTTTTCCACCACAAACGGTTCTTTCCGGGTTGAAGAATACAAGGAGCACACATAAAATTGGGTATTGGTAAACGCTAGATATATTTGATAGTGGATCTGTTAGATACTGTTTAGGAAATCGGACAGACTTAGAAATTACTTATTTAAATGGAAATTAAAATCCGCAGGTAATTCACTGGAACTCCCCCAAGAAGCTCCGGGTGAAGAACAAGCATGCAGAGTTCTTCCGGAACCTCCATCTCACCTTTTTGGAGTACGACGGGAACCTACTTCGGCGTGAACTATTTGGTTGTGACGGAGTCCCGGGACCAAACAGGACGACATTCCCAGAGGCCAGCGGCACAGTCATAACCCCGCCCTCAGTCTCAGAACAGGTTTGTGATCTCTGTCCGCAAAGCTTCCTCCTTTTCGCACGTTCAGAGCTGAGGCCCGGAGGATCCTGATCTCATGAATGGGAGTCCTAGCCCATAAATCCTCCGCCTCTTCCTACGTCTTCCACATTGAGTCGAGAAAATGACTTGTTCTTCACGCCACTCCATATCATTCAGAGAGAACAATAAAACTGACACTCGGAATTGAATCCCTCCTTTTCCGTCTAAATTACGTATCAGGTCCGCTACGTGTTTGCCTATAATCAAGTTCCTCCTTAGTCAACTCTTTGTGGGGAAGGGACACCGTTTCGTAATCCTTTGGTCTAAGTATGACCTCTGGGCTACGAATTACAGACGGAGGAATGAGGAATCGTAACAAGTACGCCCACTGCCCGGAGATCAAAAGGGATCTCCTATACAGACATCGTATTGTAGTTCCATTCCTTGGCCAATGCGTCTTCTTCCATTTCCGTGGATGTCGGATTAAACAATTTAGTAGAAGTCAATGAAGGTTGTATTTTTCAGGGGTCATATTATTTGTCGGAAAGTTCTTGAGCGGATCCCAGAAATGATACTGAAGGTGTAGGAATACACATTTAAGAAGTTAGACACATTGGGAAAACTATCGATTTTAGCGGAAAATACT
Source organism: Hypogastrura burkilli (assembly GCA_034696285.1). Taxonomy (NCBI): domain Eukaryota; kingdom Metazoa; phylum Arthropoda; class Collembola; order Poduromorpha; family Hypogastruridae; genus Hypogastrura; species Hypogastrura burkilli. The sequence goes on along the minus strand of JAQFZY010000453.1, from coordinate 6,586 downwards.
GAATTCAAGACGACGTCAAACTTTAAATAGTTCTATCTTTGGTTATATTCAACCCTCTAAGGTTAAGTGACTTTACGCTTAACAGCTTAGCGGTTGCGATCATGATCAGTTTTACGTTAGCTTAGGTTAAGACTACAGACCATAAAAATATGAATTTATTCCTTTGCATGCAATAAAAATTCCCCAAAGGCATCTTTTTGGCCCGAGCAATCCAGGTAATTCTAATTGTGGGCAATTTTAATTCTATTGTTAGATAAATGAGGAGGATCCCTGCTACGAGTTTTACATTGCCAAAAACATTCAGTACCGGACCCACTTGTTTTACCTGGACTACGAGTACGAGGCTGGCCCGAGTGATGACGTGACGCTCGTGGCTCACTTGTCAATGGATCGACTCCAAATGATCGAGTCTCTAGCCACACATTGGGAAGGTGAGGCTATAGTGCAACTAACTCCCCATACACTAGCATCTTCCGTTCTGCAGATAATCAGCTCAATTTCATAACTCATCAACCTGGGCCACAGAGACGGATGGCTTCATTATCATTACTCTTCCTCCGTTAAAATGATCTCCATTTTTTATCCAACAAGACTTCAGCTGTTTGCTTGGCTCCGGCCGTCCGCATAGCTTTAGCTTATGGGAAAATTCTCATAACTTATTTTAATGGACCCTTGCCTCCTCTTTCTGGTTTCTCATGGCCTAACAGGTCCAATTAGCCTGGCACTCTATACTTCGGATACGGAAGCCCAGCAGTTCCTCAGTTTTGTTCTAAGCTGTGAGCCGTTGGCGAGGCGGAAGAACATCGGATACCACATTGTCTACAAGGAAGGCGTAAGTGGGAACTTCTGCCTCTTCGCCCGCAATACTTCCTCAGCCAGAGCCAGAGCCAGAGTCTTAGCAATAGATGATGATGATCAAGAGTCAGGATTCCATATAGATTTAGCCATTCGGCCAGCGGGTTACTATGAACTGGTATCGGTCAAACGTGTCCGAGGCACAACTTAGTTAATTTAAAGCGGGGATTCTAGTAATCAATGCATGTACGGTAGTCATAGTCGCAGTAGAGTGCCAGAAAATATGCAAGTAGGTAAATAAGCAAATGCAGGTGCTCGACATAAGTGGTTTAGTCACAGCTTATACCGGATAATATCCGAAATCCGATTCAATTCCGTCTCCAACATTAGTTATATTGTTTGGTTAACGTCTTAATTTCTGGATTTCCGGAAACTGATTGGGGCTAACACCTTTAAGTCGATAACTACAAGCCACATGTTTCCACTAGATTCGTAATTGACCAACTGTTAAGTGTTAAATAATAGGTCGTCTGACCAAGGTATGCTATTTATTGACACTCCGTAGGAAAGCTTTTAGCTTTTCGCAGAAAAACTATAACTTTCAGCGGAATATAGTAATATTTAATAGTCCAAAGCTTAAACGAATCTAACTTATTCTAATCTAGCAGCAGTAAGTTAACGTAACCTAATTGCCAGTTCGTGTAAGTGGCAACAACATTTAACATTGTAATTCAAATTAATTAGCCACAAGGACTTTTCATTAACATCTAAAAACAAATTCAAGACTAAAGTATTTACAAGTTTAAGGGCAATGAATTGGACAATGCCCTACAAGGATGAATTTGACCCTGAATACAAGAAGTTCATCTTTTTGTGGAAAGATGAACCTCAGGCTTATAGAGTTAGCCTGGTAGGATCTATTGGTGGAAAGTGAGTCCCGTTGTATCTAGCTGGAGTTGATAGTCCCCATTCTTAGGTTTAGGGTCATAGAATAGAGAGGAAGGCTAGTGAGGGACTTTGTCCAGGAGAAGTGATTGATGAGCTAGCTCATCTGCTCTCTCTTCCTCCTTTCAGAACTTGTACCCCGTGAACTTTCTGAGAAACGTGGCCCTTGGTCAGGTGACGACTCCCTACGTCTTCCTCCTTGACATTGACTTTCTGCCCATGTTGGGCCTCTACCCCTCCCTCCGGAAAGTCATTTCGAATCTTGGGCTCCAGGATGGGAACAAAGTAAGCTTACCTTTGAACCAACCAGCCTCTGGGTTCTTAATGGGTCTAAACGATGAATAACTCTGTAGGCCCTCGTGATCCCCGCCTTCGAGTCCCTCCGCTACAGGCTCAACTTTCCGAAGAGCAAGGCGGAGCTCTTGAAAATGCTCGATGTTGGGGACCTCTTCACTTTCCGCTTCCATATCTGGCCTCAGGGTCATGCTCCCACAGACTACCCAAAATGGAGATCAGCCACCACGCCGTACAAGGTAGGGAACCCGCCATTCAGTTAATCCTAAATCCTAACAGCCACTCAACTTGGAACTGGTGTCGGGGCTAAAGAATATTGACTTTTCAGTAAAAACTTCTAAATAGAAATACGTTCGACACATATTTAATGACCATTTTAAAGTAGTTTCTGCCCATAGCATTGTAATACTAACTTTTGCATTGATTGAATTCGACTTGTGAGTATGCATAGTGGCAAATTTCCTAAAAAAAAATGTACAGTATATGTATGTATGAAATAAGTACTGGAAGCCTGTGAAAGTGCCTGAAGAGAGTGGATGAGCTGCTTTCACCTTTATGGCTCCAATACATAGGAGTCAACTCTTAAATCCAAGCTGACATTTATTGCCGGTTCCTGAGGCCTGTCCTTGCAGTGATCTAAGCGGAGGAGCCGAATTGGCCTCCTTGTGCCTCTTACGGGTTTATTTATAACTTATGAGTTACTTTTCGGAAGACGTGAATGAGGTCTGCGAAAAGGAAGCCCTCTCGTTCCGCTCCTTCTTCCCCATGTATCCAATTCATTTACCTGGCTAGGTGATGCCGTGTAGTCTAAGGCTCCTGATGGAAGAAGATGATGAGGATGATTTGGGTTTCTTTTGTAGTTCCCCTGCATAAGAGACCGTGGAGGCTTAGCCCAGAAACATCACGTTCTTTCACGGCTGGAAAGGGCCTCAGTCCATAGTCCAGGGGCGTGTCCAGTATGTTTGGCCTACCCCTAAATATTAATTGATGACTGAATTCCTGCCTGCACCGCAACTCCCCCACCCCATATTTACAATTTTCCAGTCGGATAAGTTAAAAATTAGGGATTTGGTGACTCAAATTAAGAGAGCTTCGGGCGCTTAACTTTTGAACCTCCTGAACTTGAAAAGTACAGACGCCCCTGCTTTCGTCCCAGTATAGTAGTGTCTTGTAGCATCCTTCTCATGGCTGCCTGAGCATGATGAGTACGATGTACTACTGATATGGACTTACTATTTCTGAATATTGTAGTGAGTGAGTGGAGGGATTGGGCTGGGGCTTCGAGACACAGAATCTTGTCCACGGTCCGTCCGCTTTAATAATAGCCTCCGTAATTTAGTATGTGGGCCAGTCGGACTTCTGCCTTGACGACCTGTCTCCCCAGAAGATAATTGGGAGGGGATGGGCACATACTAGGGCCTACGCCGAGAATAGGAAGAAGATGAGGTCCCATATCACATAGACTGTAAAAAAAGTAGGAAGTCAATAACCATGGCGTACGTTGAAGCGGAATGGAGGGCGCACGTTGAATTGATGACCCAGTAATGGCCTATAATTGACGGGATGATACTTAAATTCGGGTCGAATAATTTTATTCGGTGAAATATTCAACAGAAACCCAACTCAAGGTCACAAGCATAACCCAAATTAACGCATCAAAACTTAAACTAACGTAACGTAACCTATCCTGACGTTACCCTATGGTGACCAAACCTAACGCCGTACTGGGATTACAACTGTTTTATTTCTTGAATTTAAGTCGGGAAAGAGTGACTTCCGAGGACTTCTGTAGAATTGGGCGTGTAAGAATTGGGACTAATTTACATTTGCATTGTCGCTGAGCCTCAATCCTTGTCGTGGTATGTTCTGGTAATATTTCGGATATTTGGATTGGTTACAGGTGAGCTGGGAGCCGGACTTTGAGCCCTACGTGGTTGTCCGGCGGGATGCTCCTAAGTTTGACCTCCGCTTTGCTGGTTTCGGTTGGAACAAAGTGTCTCACGTGATGGAATTGGAGGCACAGGGTTACGAGTTCATCGTTCTGCCCAATGCCTTTGTCGTTCACATGCCGCATGCCCCGAGTCTTGACATTGCCAAATACCGATCCAATCCACTCTACAAAAGGTAAGCTCTCCTCGGTCTCAGAGTTTCATGGGCCATCGGCCATGCCTGGGCCCGTGTTAGGCTCACTCCGTCTATTTGATGCTTTATACGAGTGACAAGTTGGGCGTACTGTCTTGTACTGCCGGTCAGCGTCCACTAAAATCCTGAGAAAGAGGACATGCCTCCCTGGCCTATGAGCCCCAGGCACAGTGCATAATGTGACACATGTCATTTCAAATGACTGACTGTGTCATTCCTGATTGACCTACGGGGCTCGGAAAATAATTATTCAGGTTTGGCTCAACTAAAGCTTCCATGTTATTTGTTTTTGCAGGTGCTTAGACACGCTGAAGCAGCAGTTCACGGCTGACCTCTCCAAAAAGTACGGGAAGAAATTCAGATAAAGCCATTTATTTTTAACGTAATGTACAATAATACTCAATCAAAAAAACTTGTCATTTACTTACTAAATACTAACGGATTCTCGCAGCTCTAGTCCTTTTTCCGGAACGGTGCATTAACCCAAAGCTTTAAATACTGTAGAAATGATAAGCTCTTATACGTACCTACCTATTGATTACTAGTTCGACCAACTTCTTTGATACCTACCTACTTCCACTGAAATTGCAAAGAACAAATAAAACAAGCTGGCTAATATTGATACTTTTTGTTTGCTTTTAAATTCACCCGAAAATATCAAATGGGCATCCCTTAAAAGAAGTTACTTTGAGTCTGCGTCACTTTTGAGCCCATACCCGAACACGCATCTATTTTCATCTGTATTTGCAGCTGCGGGTTCATTGTATGCTAATTGTTGGAGAACAAAGGGGGATTTTGGTACAGGTACACCTTGGTCGGACATGGAAGAGGACACGTTATACGTACTATTGAGCCCTCCGCCGCATGTTTTCGCAGAGTGCGTCTTCTAAGTTCCCCAACCTGACATGAGCCTGATGGGCGTTTCTCGTGTTCTTTGAAGCAAAACCGTATCTCCTACTCATTTCCTCCTGACAATGAGACAGAGAGGACCCTTCAGAAACTTTGACCTTACTCCACGCCTTGCTTTCTTATGGCCCGGACACGTCCTCAACCGTAGCAGGCTAAACAACACTCGCTTCTCAGCTTCCAGAACTCAAAGTCTAAGGAGTCAATTAATTCTAGTCCCTATCCGATTTAAGCTAACAAAATAAAACGCGTGGGCATGGAGCTCAGACAATTAGACTTAGATCAGTTCAGACGGAGTATAAAATACATAGCACCGAGTACAGATCCTACAATGGGAAGCTACACATATTGTTGTGTACAATTAATGGAAGGCCCATGTGTCAGCTTAACGCCATCCGACTGAACTATTTTCCCATCAAATCCTCCCGTACTGTATCGGTATGATGAAACCGAGTTTGAACGACAAGCCGGGGTCGACTTAGAACCTTGTTATTTTTTTGAATTTGGAATCATTGATAAATTACGGGTTATTATTCCGTGATGGGAAATGTAGATTTTACCGGAAAATCCATAATGTACTAATAAGTCGTTACTTCCGTCCAATTATTTGTTATACTGCCATATGTAGTCATTTATTGAAAATCCATTTTTCCGGCATGAAAAATCCAAGCCTTAGACATATATCAAATCAAGTGACTAAATTCCAATGCCTTTTGTTTTGGTCTTTGTTTACGAAGTTGAGGTTTGTTCCCAGATCTTCGTGCCTGTAGCCTGTAACCCTTCTGAGTTTGGCTCCGCGGAGGACCCATTAATTTTTCAGCCAAAACCTGCTCCCCTAATGACAGTTTCTGGAACCGCAGCGGAGCCTGAGCGGCTCAGGATTAGTGGACAAGGTGGGTTAGGGTTGAACTGTAGGGACTTGAGAGATATTACGTGTTGGAATCTGGATCTTCGTCTGGACGAAAGCTTCCACTTTGTATCTCCGCTACGGGCCCTGACCACTGAATCCGACACCACTTTCAACTCCTCAACACGTGTTCCATTTTCCTCAAATAATATCGAATTTCATTCCAAGGCCCCCAGTACCCTCCCAGGGCCCCTTTCTCTTCTATTTATTTTACTTAAAGGCTCCTTAGTCTTCACGGAGTCCTCATCAGGGCTCAGGGATGCAAAAATCCCGGAATTAGGCGCCAAAATGAACGAGAGGATAAGATTCCAATCCGGCACTAATACTAATTTTAACATAATTGTTTTGGCGCAATTCCAGTAAGGCTGCACATTTAACTTTCAATTAGTAATAATTTCCTTCATCGGAAAAATTAACTGTTTCCGGAATCCAATCCGGTAGTTCAATGGAGTCTGTTAGTTTAGTATGTATTAACATAGCAAGTTAGGTTAGGTTACTGTTGTTGTTCGACTAGGTTATGTTCTAACCAATATAATATTATGACATAGTTTTCACCGTCACGAACCTACAGGTCGCATTTCTCAACCTACACCAACC